>JACWST010000022.1:17503-95429 GCA_014850475.1 Cryphonectria naterciae
AAAAGACCCTCTCCCCCACTGCCATGGGGAGCCTGCGCCTCCCCCGGTTCCCTGCGCACCCCAAGCACGGCCCCCGTAAGAAACCGCCCCCCCCCCCCCCCCCCCCCACCCACAATCCCATCCCAACTTCCAAGACATGTGGATGTGACTGGTGGTGAGTGACGCAAGATGGAGATATACGTACTGACGCGTACACCATCTATCCTACCCCACAGCTGGCAACTACAACTTCGGCTTTGTCGACGAGTCCGAGTTTACAGGCAGTGTCAACTTCGTCGCCGTCAACAGCAGCCAGGGCTTCTGGCAGTTCTCGGCCAGCGGGTTCGCAGTCGGCCAGGGCCAGGCAACCGCGTTCCCGCACCAGGCCATTGCCGACACCGGCACGACGCTCATGCTGATGCCCGACGAGGCGGTTGAGGCGTACTACCAGCAGATCCCGTCGGCGCAGAACAGCCAGCAGCAAGGCGGGGTCGTGTTCAACTGCAACGACACCGTCCCTTCGTTCACGGCCGTCATCAGCGGGTACCAGGCCGTCGTGCCTGGCGATATTATCAAGTTTGCGCCCGTCACTGGCGATTCGACCGAGACCTCGGAGCTGTGCTTTGGGGGCATCCAGAGCAACAGCGGCCTGGGGTTTGCCATCTATGGTGATATTTTCCTCAAGGCGCAGTTCACTGTGTTTGATGGTGGGAACATGCGCATTGGCTTTGCCGCCAAGTCGGAAGGAAATTTCTAGACCCAGCCGCGACCTTGGAAACGGATATGTAGTAAGAATAGACATGAGTGATGACGATATTGGGCATGGGAAGAGGGGTTTGTAGAGTGTCCTGGATATTCAGTAGGAACAATCCGATATTTGCATAAATCTCTCGCGTCCACTTGTGTGTTGTTGTACTACTTACTGTGCCCCTTTCCTATCAAAGTCGACTGCAAAGGCCGTGACATCATGGCATACCTCTCTCTCTCTCTCTCTCTTGTTGGTCGTGTCAAGTGATCAAGAAACGGAGGAGGAGGCGTGAGCTTGACATCTCAGGCATGCCCAAGCTCTATGCAACTTTGAGATTCAAGATACGGTATAGTTGTCCGAAGAAAACAAATGTAGGTATATCATATTCGTTTATATAAAATGACTACAAAAATAGTCTCGAAGCTTTACAGTGAATGCTGTCGAGTACATAGGAAAAGGTATTCCAGGTGTATGACGAGACGGGAGCTGGCGTGTTGCTCGGCCAACAAAAGTATTGACCCCACAATGAAGCGGGGGCACAGACCAGCCATACTAGTAAACAACGCGACGGTCCTTCCATGAGAGCGTTCACCCCCCCCCCTTCCCCCAAACCAAATCAGGGGCCCCACCCAATGACAACAAATACACAAGCACAACAAGCTCAAAGCTTCATTCCGCGCGGCGCATTGCAGTTGACATCCATCCCCCATTCTTTTATTTTAGGGCGATGCATATGAACTCTTCTTTCCAGTCTCCTTACTAACCTTTTTCCTTTCTTTCTCTTCTCACACGTCCATACAGCTGAACATACATCCACACGACAAAGCCATCCATTGCGACAAATCCATATCCAACATGGAACTCCCAGCCTCACCGCCCAAGCGCATCACTCGAGCCAGAGCCGCAAGGACGGCAACATCAAGCACTGCAGCTTCTGCAGCCAAGGCAGCGAAGCCGGCCAAGCCCACAGCCACTGCAGCAAGCAAAGCAAAGACCGCCCGTGCCGCTGCGACCATCAACGCCCCCTCTGCTTTATCAGATGCTGCTGCCGCCTCCTCCTCGTCAGCCAGGAGACCAACCAAGCGTAAGACGCGTGGCGACGACCATGAAGATGATGACAGCGACGTCGAGACGGCCGCCAAGCGTCCACCCCCCGCCTCGCGGGCCACTTCGACTGCCACGCGAGGCCCCGGTCGACCCAAGAAGATCGTCGACCCCGAGCCCGAGCCAGCGCCTCGACCAAAGCGTGGCCGGCCCGCCAAGAAGCCCGCCATAGAGCCTGTGAAGGAAGAAGTGCCCCCTGTCAGGGCCACGCGGACACGGGCGAAGAAGACACAACACGAGGACGAGGTCGACGGCGATGCAGACGACCTCGCGCCTGAGCCCATCATCAAGAAGCGCGGTCGTCCGGCAGGTACCGCTACCAGTGCGAGTGCGCCTACCTCCCAGCCTGTCAAGAAGACAGTGACATTTGCGGAGCCTGACAAGGAGAATGTGATTCCGGCTACAGGGGCGAGGAAGACCGCTACCACTGCCACCGCCGCAAGTAAGCCCACAGAGGCACCACCAGCAGCCACGGGGCTGCGCGCAAAGCCTGTCCGCAAGCCTGCTGGCACCGGTCGCACGACGAGGACGACCGCCACCACGACCAGGAAGAAGACTACCAAGGAGAGCATCGACGAGAAGAAGCCACCGATGCCTCTGAGCCCTAAGAAGATCTCTCAGCTTTCGGTGAATCGGGATCGCGATGTTGATTCCGAGGATGAGCTTGCTATGGACAGGACCCCTGCGAGATCTTTCCGCCAAACCCCCGTGAGGCCTCAGCTTGGGACCAAGCCTGCACCAAAGACGCATAAGGACGTCTCAGATGAGGAGGACGACAAGGAGGAGGACGACGAGGACGAGGACGACGAGGACGAGGACGACGAGGACGACGAGGGGGCGAAGGGGACGGATCATGCTCTGCCACCTACGGAATCTACTGTCTTGCTTGGAAGCCCAATCCGGCGACCACCACAATCTCCCTTCAAGAACTCGATGAAGTCTCCTGCCAAGCGGATCGAGGGACTGCAGCTGGGACTTCCTGCGGCTGCCGAAGCCCTGCAGTCCAGCGCCACTCCTTTCAAAGCATCTCTGCTGCAGTCACCAGCAAAGCGACCACCCATGCCCTTGAAGACCGGCGACTTGAACCCGTTCAGCTCGCGGGAAGTCTCTGTTTCTTCTCCGTTCAAGCAATCTCTACTCCAGTCTCCAGCCAAACGCCCGTTCTCACCTGTCAAGCCACGCAGAGAGCCGCAGGAGATCAACGAGGAACGTTCTCCAGCCCCAACCCCCGTCTTGCTCTGCTCTCCTCCCGCAGTCGAGGGGGGTGAAGAAGTCGAGCGGCTCCAAGATGCCAAGGCTGTTGAGATGATGGAGGACAAGCTCAAGGAAGGAAGTTCCCCCGCAAAGCCGGACTTCAATGGGCGCATGTCAGCAGTGTTGCCGCGTGAAGTTGACCCCGCGCTCAATCGATCCACAACGCCTGCAGACGAGGCTACCGAGGAGGATGATTGTGAGACAGTCGTCCTCGAACAGGAACAGGAGGGCAGTGGCCATGTAGAGATCCTCGAGGACTCGGGGGAGCCTATGGTCATTGACGAACCTGAGTTTCAGGTGGAGAACATGGAGCCTGGCGACATCAGCACTACACCACCTGACTCGCCCCCACAGGCGACGCTGGACATGTTTGGGCTTCGGCAAAAGGACTTGAATCCTTTTGACACGACTTGCTCAGAGTCGGATGATGAGCACACTCGAGTGATGACGCCCAATGCCGTCTCGCCCGTGAAGGAGATGAGAGGCAGCACCATGAGGCCTCGAACCTCTGGCTTTGGCTTCACGCCACTGGCTCGTCGTTTCGATGAGTGGCAAGCTCGCAGCCCTCACAAGCCAAAGACCCCAACGGCTGAGAAGCCTGAATCCGCCCCAGGGAGCGCGACGCAGACGCAATTCTTCGAGGATCAGATGTGCGCCCTCCCCGACGAGGAAGCGAAAGAGGCTACTGATGACACCGACCCTGTTCCTGTCGTTCCCGAGATTAAGGATCCCGTGCTGGAGGACATCTCTATAACAGAGGAGGACCTGGACCTCGCGGCTGAGGCGAACGAGATGTCAATGATGGCGCCTGAGCACGTTGAGTCGATGCTGAACCTGGACGGCAACGACGACTCCATCTCCGAGGCTAGCCAGGAGTACGGCGACGAAAATGCTGTTCCAGCGCAGGCGGTCAATGGCGTCCTGGTCCCACCCGTCACCCCTCAGAGGCCCATCAGACGCGAGTTCCACACCGTGTCCAAGGTACCACTGAAGCCGGCGGACGAGTCCACCCCGGTGGTGCAGCCGTCGCTGAGGAAGCGGAGGCACAGCATCTCCCGCCTCCCCGTGCCTCGGCCTAGCCATAATCTTTCCAGGAGCGCGACTGTCATCTCCTACTCGCCCACTAAGGATGGGGACGTCGATACTGCTGCTCTGGAAGAGGCTGTGGAGGAAGAGAGCCTCCTTGAGCGATCGGGGTCCCTGCCACCTCCCGAGACGCCATCCAAGCCCCAGGCTTGGTTGCAACCAGAGACGCCTGCACGGACTCCCCGTCCCGATGTCCACCCAACTCTGCTCCGCGGAGCAGTTGTCTTTGTTGACGTTCATACCATGGACGGTGCTGATGCTAGTGCCATCTTCATTGAGCTTCTCACGCAGATGGGTGCCCGATGCGTGACGAGCTGGCACTGGAACCCCAATGGCAAGGATGCGGCCTCCAAGATTGGCATTACGCATGTGGTGTACAAGGACGGCGGCAAGACCACAATGGACCAGGTCCGTGAGACTGATGGGCTCGTGCAATGTGTCGGTGTGGGTTGGGTCTTAGAGTAAGTCGCCTTGGAAGTCTATGTGTTTTGTTTCTTTTCTATGTACCATGCTAACTTTTTCTGCCAGCTGCGAACGAGCAAATGAGTGGCTTGATGAAGCTCCTTATTACATCGACACCTCCCTCATCCCTCGCAGCGCTGCCCGGCGCAGGACCATCATGGACCCCAACGTGCTCGGCGACGACAGCACACCGGTGCCTGACTCGACGTCCCGCAGCGCGGCACGGGAATGTAAAACCGCACCCACCACACCTGTACCTGCAAACCGTCGTGATAGTAGCCTCTGGATGCACTCGCCAGATGATTTTGAGAACTCTGGCGACCTGGACCCGAGCGACTTCGACTTCGAAGTCTCGACGGGTCACGAAGAGTGGTATAACACTGCACTCCTGACACCGGTGCCCAAGACGCCTGCTCCAGATGCCATCCATCGGTTCGCGATGGCGATCGAGCTAGACACGCCGATGGCGGACGATGATGATGAGGAGAACCTTGGTGTTGAGGAGATGTTGTCCCGAGAACAGCTGATGCAGCGCACGTGCCCACCCAAGGCCCAGCACATGTATGAGGAGATGGGTGCTGGAATTCTTGGTCTGCAGAGGGACGAGAGTGTAGCGAGGAGGCTGATGGATGCGCGCCGAAAGAGTCTGGCATTTGCACCTAAGATCTCGAGTCCTTTAGCTAGGAGTTGGAAGGAGTGGAACTAAGACGCAACTGGTTCTTCTTCCTTTTCTTTGTAGGTAGAGAGCGGCCAGTCATCATTCACTAGCATTTTTGTACGGCGTTTCTGGTAGGCGTTGAGCGGTATGGGTTTATTTAGAGACAAGGACATTCATTCATTATTCGACCACGCTCTTTGTTTTCTCTTTCTCTTTACCATTTTAACAATTGAAGCAAGGTTTAACATGCCTCTCTGATCAAACCCAGATCTGATACGTTGGTCAATCAATTATGAGAATTGAAGACCATATCGTCCGTCTCATCTGTGCAGTGGTCAGGAGACCAAATGGTGTGTGTGTGTATATGGCAGCAGTTACAGGGGAGAAGCAGCTCGGCTTGAAGACCTAGGCTATAAATTGTACAGAGCCTGATCACTAGAGGGGTCGTCGTAAAATGAATTCCAGTGTCTACAATTGGTCAACGTGCTGAGGTCGTATCTACAATGCTAGTATATGAAAAGGAGTGGCGTCTCCAGACTACTTACAAGCGAAGCGGGTGGGTCCGGGGATATAAGCTCAACAGACAAGGTGACGCGCGTTTCGATCCCTGGCTTTTCTTTATCTTTTGACACCTCTGCTGCAGGATGACTTGGACATGATGATAAGGACACCTCAAAAGTCGCCACTCGCTGCCCAACACAAGTCCTAGCAATAATTGTTACAGGCTCATTCAGAAATGCTTCTTCTTGTGTATGATTCTCTTGGCTCGACGTTATGACTTTCTCCTCCAGGTGATTGGACCAAAGACACACGATGTTGTCCTCGACAGTGCCTCTTCTTCTTCTTCTTCCTCTCACATCCTTCCTTCTCACTGCTGCTCCAGCCATAGCGACTCTCTCAGATCCGCCGTCTCAGAAGCCGCTGGACAGCAGCAGCAGCACTCTCGAAGATGACCGCTCGCCACCGTGGACGTTAAACTTCACCTCACCCCTCCCCCACCTCTTCTCCTCGATCCCCAGCCTCCTGCACCAATGGAGCAACACCATCTTCCCCAACGGGCACACCCTCGCGGCCGTCGAGATCCCAGCCTACACCCTCGTCTACCATGGCCTCATCTCCCCCGAGGACAGCACACCGGAGCCCCCCAGTCCGGAGTGGCTCGCCTTCGACCTCGAGATGGCCTACGGCATCATGGGCTCCAGCCGCGACTCCTTCCTGCTCACCTACCAGACCGCCCGGCCCGTGCGCGCTCTCTACTTTGACGGCGAGAGCGCCACGCTCATGGGGCTGGGCCAGATGGACACCCAGATGCTGCAGCTCTTTGGGAACGTCACGGGGCCGGGAGGTGGGAGGGGGGGCATGATGGGGTTGGGGGCCGAGTACCTGCGGGCGCATGGGCTGTGCGACTGGCTGGAGGAGGCTGGGCTGCGGGGGCCTGGGTGGGGATTTGAGGGCATTGTGCGCATGAATGCTGGGTTCGAGATGATCTGGTGTGATTTTCTTAGCCCGAGTCTGAGGTTAGTCTCGAGGATGAACGTCACGGCGCCGCTGTTACCGGAGGCGGAGGCGAAAGTCGAGGAGGGCGGCGGCAGCCGGATGGGAGAAGAGCTTCTTGCTGCCAGGAGGACGAACCAAGACGACGTCAGAACCGAGAAGGAGGAGATGACCACCTCATACTACCCGCTCCCGCCACAGCCGACCAAGACAGACCGCAACGCCGAGCCTTCCCACGGCGCGCCCCCGCCAAACATGCGCTGGGACTCGGGCCGTGAGCCGTTCATCAGGATCCAGGGCTGGGGCTGGTTCGACAGCGCCACCTGGCACTACGGGTCCACGCGCAACGGGCCCGGGCAGGGCGAGGTCAAGGCCAGGCCGCTCGGCTGCGGGATCCTGAGCTACTACTCGCCGCAGTTCGCCCACCAGACCCGCATGCGCGCGCTGGACGAGCAGGCCCGCCTCAACCTGACGAGCGAGGGCCTGTGGACGGGGCCCGGCGAGGGCGGCAACAGGACCGAGGCCTTCAAACAGCTTGCCCGGCGGCGGCGTTTCCACCACCTGGAGAACGTGACGTCCGACGAGGCCATGCTGATGAGGAGGAACTCGGAGAGAGCGCTGCGGGCCTTGCTCGTCCCCGACGCGGATGACAACAGCTGCTCCGGCGCGGACTGGGTGCTGATGACGTCCGAGATCGTGCAGCGCGCCACAAACCAGCTGACCATGATGGACACCAGGCTCGCCTCGCTGCCGGGCACAGACGACACGGGGGACCACGAGACGGCCATGTACAAGTGGCTGTTCGACCTGCGGGCGCAGAGCCACATGTTCATGGTGGCGTACATGGAGTACCCGCAGGAGATCACCCGCGACACGTGGCAGACAGACTCTGATCTCTACAGGGAGACACATGCGCGGTGCCGATGGCGGTACACCAGGCTCCTCGTGCCGGAGGAACGACTACACCACTCGCTGTCTCCCGAGGAGGCGGACCTCCGATCGGCGGTGGAAGAGGTCTACGGCACCATCTGTGCAGTGCTGCTCACGATGGGCTTCGGCATCGAGCTCGCCTGGCTAGATATGCTGGCAGACAGGCGTACAGCCAGCACAGCGCTAGTTCCCAAGGCCGCCACATGGCAAGAAAACATAGCCGAGCTCACCGCCTGGCTTGGCTGGGAGAATCAGTACTACGGCTGTAAGGAACAGTGCGCGTGGAACGAGCGCTGTTATATTCCTATGTGGCCGATGCTGCACAGAGGAGGCATGGGTGGTGGTGGTCCTCCTGGTGGGGGTCATGGACGCGGCCCTGGAGGTCCTGGAAGAGGTAGACGCCCAGGAGGAGGTGGTGGTCGGGGATTTGCATCTGCATTAGACGAGGACGACTTCCCCCATGGCCCACCACCTGGTCATGACGGCCCTGGACGTGGAGGTCCGGGTTTCAAGATGCCGCCCCGAGGGCCGGCGTGGATGGGTGACGATACGGATCTCTGGGACCCAAAGTGTGTGAATATCACCTGGATCATGGGAGAGGGTTGATTAGAATTCTTTCGAGGAAAAAACAAGAAGAAAAAAAATTTGTGTAGACTACTCAAGGGTCAGTACTCTCATATATATATATATATATATACAATAACACAGACGAGTAATTGAGCCATGCATTGGATACGCCACACTTCTATCTTGTATAGCATTATATCCCCTCACTCTTCTGATTTTTTTTTTGGTCTACCTGGTATTGTATATGACCTTATTCACCCCCAAACTCCAATGCGACTTGCTTCTTTTTTTTCTTTCTTTTTTTTATAGGTAAGAGACAGTTCAGCTCCATCTTCCGTATCAGTTGACGGCCACATACGCCCTCATCGCCTTGACAGCATCGCCGTCGTGTTGCTTGAGCAGCTCGGTAGCCTTGGGCTTCGTCAGATCGAGCTCGTCAACCTGTGCGCAAACAATTCTCGTCAGTCTTCTTTTCCCTCTTTCCAGAACAGACTCCCAGCTGGATGGTGCCTCTGCATTATCACCACCACCACCACCACCACCACTTACCAGCAACGTGACGTCTGCGGCGTCCACCTTGACCTTCTTGAGGTCCTTCTTCTCTTCAGACTTGGTGACGCTCAGCTTGTTCACGGCCTCGCTCAGGCCCTTCTGGTCGACCGATGCAGAGCCAGTCGCGGCGTCGTCGCCCCGCGCATCGAGCTGGGACAGCGCCGCGGCGGCTTTCCTGTCCTCTGCCGACTTGGCCTTGTCGTCTTGCATTTCATCGTCGACATCGCCGGTCGTGGCGCCTTCCACGACGCCTGAGGGTTGCTTCTCTTCTGCCATTGTCTTTTTGTGTTGTGGGAGAGGGGGGAAGGGAAGGCGTGGTTGTAGCAAGGGAAAAGAGGAGGGGGAGGGGTTGTCGCCAAATCAGACTTGGCTTGGGGGAGGGTAAATAAGTCAGTAGCCAAGCATTGGATTTCAGGGTTGCGATAAGGGTTGTTATCCGTACTTTTTCGACTTGTGTCATCCGAAATGGTCTTGAATGAACAAAGATGTGTCACCACAACCGAGCCTCAACTTTCCTCGCATCTCAATTTATCTGGTCTGCGGAAATTCATGTCATTCTCTTGCTGCTTAAAGATCTTGGCCTTGTCTTGCATCTCTGTTGTACAATACATTCTTTGAAAGCTGACTCCTGTTGTATTGTCCAAGTCTTTGCAGTATTTCAACAACAATAACAACACCCAAGCAAAAAAAGACAGCTGACTCGAGTACGCAGTCACTCACTCGACTCACTCAACTCACGCTTATAAGCCCTTCTCTGTTGCTTGTCTACAGCCTCAACTTATAAGTGAGGAACGGGGCCACTCACCTGGCACCACTTACCTGACACGATGGCCTCATCCAATGGCCCCTGGACGCCCGACTCGTGGCGCTCCAAGCCCATCAAGCAGGTGCCCGACCTCGATCCTGCCGCCGTAGCCCGCGCTGCCGCCGAGCTCAGCAACCTCCCGCCGCTCGTGACGCCCAAGGAGATCCTCAAGCTCAAGTCGGAGCTCGGCGCCGTGGCCCGCGGCGAGGCCTTCCTCCTGCAGGGCGGCGACTGCGCGGAGCTATTTGAGTACTGCAACCAGGCCGCCATCGAGAGCAAGATCAAGCTCCTGCTGCAGATGTCCCTCGTGCTGATCCTGGGCTGCGACAAGCGCGTCGTCCGCATCGGCCGCATGGCTGGCCAGTACGCCAAGCCCCGCTCCAGCGACACCGAGACCCTCGCAGACGGCCGCGTCGTGCCCAGCTTCCGTGGCGACATCCTAAACTCGTACGACCTCGACCAGCGCGCCCTCGACCCGACCAGGCTCGTCAAGGCGTACCACTATTCCGCCGCCACCCTTAACTACAGCCGTGCCGCCGCGTCCAGCGGCATCGCCGACCTGAACCGGCCCATGGACTGGGACCTGGGCCACGTCCAGGACCCACGCCTCAAGGACAAGTACAGCGGCATCGTGAACGCGCTCCAGACGAGCATGCGCTTCATGAACACCATCGGCGCCCTGGGCAGCAACAGCGCCTCCGTCTCGACGGTCGACCTCTTCACCAGCCATGAGGGCCTGGTGCTCGAATACGAACAGCCGCTGACCCGCCCCTTCTCGTCCGCCGCCATCTATGGCGGGGCCAAGACGCAGCGGGGCGGGGCCTCGACCACACCGTTGCTCAACAACGGCGGCCAGGACGAGAACGAGACGCAGTACTACGATACATCGGCGCACTTCCTCTGGATCGGCGACCGCACGCGACAGATCGAAGGCGCCCACGTCGAGTTCTTCCGGGGTATCGCCAACCCGATCGGGGTCAAGGTCGGCCCGTCCACGCCGACGTCCGACCTGCTCGAGCTGCTGCGCACCCTGAACCCGGCCCGCGAGGTCGGCAAGATCACCCTCATCACGCGGTACGGCGCCGCCAAGGTCAAGGACCTGCTGCCCGCGCACATCCGCGCCGTCGAGGACAGTGAGTACGCCGGCACCGTCGTCTGGCAGTGCGACCCCATGCACGGCAACACCCGGTCCACGGCCACCGGCATCAAGACCCGCCGCTTCGGCGACATCTTTGCCGAGCTGCAGGAGACCCTGCGCATCCACAAGGGCCAGGGGAGCTACCTGGGCGGCGTCCACCTGGAGCTGACGGGCGATGCCGTCACGGAGTGCCTCGGCGGCAGCGAGGAGCTGGACGAGGACGACCTGGCCGTGCGCTACACGAGCTTGTGTGACCCGCGCCTGAACGAGAAGCAGGCGCTGGAGCTTGCGTTTGAGATTACCCATCATTACCGAAACGAGGCAGATCACTGAGTGACCGGCCTGGCGTAGTTGTGAACGCATTGTGTGGGTGTATATACATACATATAAATATGTGGGGCATGACCAAGTTTTGGAATTACAGGGCAAGGCAATGGCGTTGGACTGGCGGATTTGTCTTTCTTTCTTTATAGTGGCCCCAAGAAGAACAAGAGACGGCGCAGGAGGAAGGGAAAAAAGAAAATTGAAAAGTTCATGATTGCTGCTATCTGGAGGATCATCATCAATCTTCAATGAAGGCTTAGCCTAGCTTTGCGTGCGGAATCAAATCCTATGCTCTCCTCATCAAGTCCAATTGCTGGACCAGAACCTCAGCTCGCTCATTTGCCCTGTCTGATATCATAACCTCCCGAGACTCCATCCCAGACCTCCAGCGCCCTGCTGAAACCTTCATAGAGCAGTGATCGTCTGCGCGCCCTCGAATGCGTCACCAGGCTCCAGAGTCTGGAAGCCCTTGACACTGCCCGCCTCGACACAAATCATCTGCTTGAAGCCGTCCTTGGGCGCAAAGTCGCCAATGCCGGCAGCCTTCTCCGTCCAGGGGTTCCACACGACCACGTCGGTCAGGTTGTCGCGGACGACCGAGAAGATCTTGCTTCCGCCCTCTGTCACGATGACAGGGTCGCTGGGGCCCTGGGCGGGAGTGTACACACGGTCGGTCTCGCCTGTGATGGTGACGCTGGAGGACTGGGTCTTGGTGGAAGCGCCATCGACCTTGTCAATATATGGTGATGCGTCGAGGCCATCAACCGCGACCTGGGTGATATCCTACACCAACACACAATCAGCCATCTCTTTCATGCATGCGTCCGAATATAAAATCAAAGAAGTGGACAGAGGAGAGAGAGGGGGGGAGGGGGGAAGGGGAGGAATCAGCATACCTTGACTCTCAGATACGTATGCAGCAGCACCTCAAACTCAAAAGCCTTGTCGGCCTTGTTCGTAATGACGATGGAGGTATTCAGGCCACTCCGCTCGAGGGTGACGCTGTAGATGAGGTCGAAGTCGTACGGCCAGAGCGCCCGGGTCTTGTCGTCCAGCGAGGACGAGCTCAGGCCGAAGTCGAGCTTGACATTGGTGTCTGCAGCGCTGCCGCCAGACTGCTTGGACTCGGAGGTGGACTTGCCCAGGAGCTCCCACCGCGAGGTGCGCGCGAAGCCGTGCTGGGGGAGCTTGGATGTTGCTGCGTGGTCGGGTGCGGTGCCAAAGACCTGTGGCGTTACACAATCCACTCGTCAGAACAAGCAAAGATACAACACTTCCAAGGTCGACGAGACTCCATCCTCTCAAGGTTCGATTTGGAAGACAGGAAGGGGGTACATGTGATCATTCTTACGGGGAACACCAAGGGGATGCCGCCGCGGACGGCCTTGCTGCCATCCAGCACGGCCTTCTCGCTCAGCCAGAGCTTCTCGTCACCGCTTGCGTCCTTCCAGCTGATGACCGTGGCGCCGTGCAGCAGCACCTCAACACTCTCGCCAGTAGGCAGCTGGGCGGACACACGACCAGTATCGTTATCGATGCTGACCGAGGCCTGGGGAATAGGCTGCTGCGGCGTCGGGGCCAGCGCCGACGGCTTGTTGGGGCGGTCGACCATGTTTGCTTTTCCTTCCTTGGGGGGAAAGAGCTGCAGCTTCTTTCCTGGTTGGCAAGGGACGGGGAAGGTGAGTGTGAGCGTGAGGTATCAGAGGAGAGGAGAGGACAGGATGTGGAGGAGAAACGTCTGGTGGTGATGACGATTCTAGGTTGGTCGATGGGTGGGGGAGGGGTGGCGTTGGCGTTGGCGTTGGCTTTGGCGATGGTAGTGGTCGTGGTAGTAGAGGAGGAGGTGGTGGTTTGGTACTACTACTGCAAGTGGTGGTAATCGCGGCAGTGGCGTGTCCAAAGCTTACTGTTTTGGCTCTGTGTCAAAGCAGCTTGGTCCCCTGTCGCGATCCTCCGTGCTACTGTGGTCCAGCCTATAGCCTGTATCTGCTGAGAGACCAGTGGGAGCTGCCCGCCTGAAGATGTCATGGCGGGGTAAGCACCAGACCCCCCCCCCCTGTCTGGCACCCAAGCCGCCTCACCATCCTAGCGCGCGCCGTGAGGGGAGCACGGATCCCCCCTGACAGGCTAACCAGGAAGGGCCGCTTACCACGCAATGGTGAAACAAGTCAAATCCCAACGACGTACCCGGGGCGTACAAAAATAGCTACGTTTTATCTACACACGCTCATAGCACACACGGGGCCGGTTGCAATCACCAGATTAGATCTCACCGCTCCATCCTACTACCGAATTTCTCATGAGGAGGCGGGGCATTTAGAGTCATGATGTTGCAGTCATCTTCGGTGGTGATAGCCTTGCAGCAGGGTCTCATCCTTCAGAACCGGAGCGAGGGACTGACTGCAACTGTACCAACATCTTCTCTAACAAGAAATAGATATTCTGAATCATAGTTGCATACTTATAGCACTTTTTCAAAAATGCCCGTCAGCGATACCGTTTATGGGGTAGTTGAGCTGGAAGATTGGACTCGGATTTGAGCATACAGGAGCGCAGGGTTCGGCATGTCCTTACTCGGTCCATGTTGGCAAAATGGGGTGTTGATAATGTCCAAATAAAAAAAATAAAAAAATAGAGACAAAAATCAAAAATCAGAGGCCAAAGTCGGCTTGGTCACTGTCTCGGAGCCTGTGGAGCTGAGGTCATTGCCCCAATCAGCTGTCCCAAACAGTATATTCACCTCCAGTCCAGAAATTGAGCTTATGACTCTTCCAAACGTATCGACGTACTTCTCAGTAGATCTCATGTGTTCAAGTCCTAAAATTGAAAGGGTACACACCTAGATAAAGTGGAAGAGAACAAACGAGACGAGGCGGAAAAGCTTCAAGGTGAGGAAGCCAGCTTCGGCAAAAGTACTTGACGATCAGAGAGATATACTTTCAGCCTTGACTAGGGCGGCTCGGATATTTGTCCTCTGCACACAGACTATCTGCTTCATTCTGTGGTAGGGTGTGTTACATTATGCAACAATCCTCCAGGGCATTTTCTGCAGTTGGCTCTTAGTCTCCGTGGCGCAGGGCCGCGAGAAATGGCCTACCTTCCCGAAGCAGAATGCACCTAGGAGCATAGCCAATCAGATCGCAGCAATGATTTTGTCTCCAGTGAGGACAATTCATGAGTTGAGCATACCAGAAGAACCCTTTACTATCAAGGGTACCAACATTGTCTTGTATGAAGCCTGGTCAGTTGACGGTAGCAATCTCTCAGGTCTAATTGATCAATACATGCGCTTCGGCATCAGCGATTCATACATACTGAATTACTTCGTCTTCTAGATTCTTGGAACTTTTGCTGTTTATCACCTTCTGCGCAGCCTCGTGCCCTGCCCTGGTTTTGCAATTGCGGTTGGTCCTGCAGGCGATCTTGCCTAGAAATGAGGTACGGGTGATAAAAAGGTACAGATTTGTATAAGGGTCCGAAACGTTAGCAGGTCCTGATTAGGTATTCACATCCGTGATGTGCTCTTCACAGCCTTCCGCCCCGCGCATATGCAAGTTGGCGGGCATAGCTGAGCTGTGCGCCGCATTCGAAACGGCCACTCCAAAGGATGTTAGATCAACCCAAGTCACTTGTACTCTCCCTTGAGCGCGGCCTACTCTCAACTGTCCTACTTAAACTTTGGTCTCGCGCATCTTGCCTACTGTCCATCCAATAGCGCACATTTACTCAGCATATCTTTACAGGACTACGCTGCTTGACATCAGGCAGTCACTGGCTTCTGATTGCCTTCCATACTCGCTTACAGCAAGAATGTCTGCCTCCCAGGCCTCCCGGATGCCTCCAGAGGGGGGCGTCTCAGTTGCGCAGGCGCGCAACGAGGTCAACGAAATCAGAAATAATCGAGGTCGAATGTCTGAGAAGACTTATCAAGAGGTGCTGGGTAAGCTCGATGCTGAAGCCAGGAAAGAGATTCTTCAAAGCTACAGACACCATCGTGATGAGTCTGGGTTAACTGCATCAATGTAAGTCGCAAAATTTCTGGTCTCTGTCCACTGAAGTACTTGAGTAAGAAGCAGGCAGGCACGGCCCAGTGTCAAGAAGTCAGAAAATTTCGACCATTTATTAACGAAGAATCACGCAAAGACTCGCCAAAAATCTGTATACCAGCCAGGCACGATTCATATTCGAGCTGCTGCAGAATGCCGACGACAATCATTACACCAAGGCTCGAGCACGGGGCCATCAGCCCTACATCGCATTCGAAATCCACGAGGATCGTGTCATCATTGAATGCAACGAGGACGGGTTCGACAGCCGCAATCTCAAAGCAATCTGCAGCATGGGAGACAGCTCTAAGAAAGAGAAGAGTTCTAACAAAGGTGCTCAGCGCTATATTGGCGAAAAGGGCATTGGCTTCAAATCCGTTTTCATGGTGGCGCATGAAGTCCATATCCAATCCGGCTCCTACTCATTCTATTTCGAGCACCGCCGCGGAGATTCTGGTCTAGGAATGATCATGCCCATCTGGGAGGAACCTGTGGAACAATTGCCTCAACACATGACAAGAATGACACTTCTTCTCCATACTACAGGTGATCCCGCCGATCTAGCGTCGCAACGTAAGACGATGCACGGCCAATTTCGAGACAATTCGCTTCAAAACGTACTCCTCTTCACGCGAAACCTTGAGGTGATTCGCATCTCGTTCTTCGACAGCAACGATGTGCTCCAGACCTCCACCAGCTTCTCGGTTTCGGGGGAAAAAAGTAACCGGACAACATTGACTAAGACGGTCACAAAGGGAGATAATACAAGCGAAGCAACTTGTCAAACCTACCATGTCACTCGGCGTACCGTGCACAACTTGGCAAAGAACGAGAATCGGACCTACGCCAGCGCCAAAGTGGTGCTCGCCTTCCCTTTATCAGCTGATAATAAGTCATTTGAGGTCAAGCCTCAAATGGTCTATGCCTTTATGCCAATGAAGAATATGGGCTTTTCGGTAAGAATGCCTCCTGCTGCTATAACATGTCTCAATTCCCCTTGCGAGAGGTTCTGTTTTCGAAAACCTTTCACGGCATCGTATAAGACAACCTCACAGTTTGGCCTTGGGAGAGAGATTAGAAGGTCGCTCCTTGGGTCTTTCTCAGTACATATGTTTCTGGTATACATCTGAGGTTCACTATGTCTGTGTTGTTCACTTTCATATAACTCTCAAGGCCATGTCTACGACTTCGATCACGCAATGCTTCACTTGACCATAGATGCTAACTTTCTCTTTCTATTCTTCAAGTTCCTCATACAGAGTGATTTCGTGACGAAAGCTGATAGGGAGGATATCGTTGTTTCGTCTGTGAGAAATGGTGGCATTCTTGACGGCATCAGTGACACCTTCATTCAAGCCGTTTCGGAATTCTGCTCTGATCCGAATCTTCGATACTTTTGGATGAAATTCTTGCCAGACAGGGCTCAATTCGAAAACAACACATTCTGGTTGGGCTTCATCAACGCAATACAGCAGAAACTCAGTGAAGTGCCATGTGTACTACCGAGGAGTGGGTGTGGTCTTCGCAAGATCAATGAACTCCGAATCCTCCAACCATCACATTGTGACGGCAAAGGAGAGCCTTTGTTCAAAGATCTCGAGCCTGAGAAATGGTTGTCCGAAAAATACCTGGCTAGCGACATCGACATTCTCAAAACATTCGGCTTGGGGCTTGAGAAAATCCAGGATGGGGAGTTGTTGAGAATGGTCGAGCAGGATTTGAGATCTCCAGACTCCCGCATGAAATGCGAAGAGACAGATGAGGACTGGCACACCAAGGCAGCGGAAATGCTTCTAACCATGGTCCAGAATGCAGACAGAGAGGACCTGGGAAAATTGCGCAACCTGGAACTGATTCCCCAACAAGACATATGGTGCACGATTTGGATTACCCCAAACACTAACCAGAAGATCTATCTTCGCGAGACTGAAGAGGGGATCATGATCCCCCAAGGTCTTGACTTGCGGCTTATCCAGGTTAAACCATCGCAAAACCCGGCACGTGTCGCGCTCTTCAAAAAATTGGGCGTCTGTCCGGCCGATTCAAAAATGGTGCGCCGCAAAATCCTGCATGAACACCGAGTTCTCAGAGCTCTCAAGGTTCCATCATTCACAATTACCGTTCCAATTCTGTTCAGGCAGCTGGAATTTCTCTATCTCACAGATCATCTGAAGTCAACGTCCGAGCAGCTTCAGAATGAACTAGTGCTCCCCGATCAAACAACAGACTTGTGGAACCCTGAGCAGCGAGAGCCGCTGTATTTCCCGGACGGTGGCCTTTACGGGCCATACGAGCTTCTCAAAGCAACGGAGGCTGGAAATGAGCCAGGCGCCGGGGCCCCAGGAGTGGTCGCGAGGTTTCTAAATCAGTACTTCATGGAGAATGTCCCCGAGAAACCTCGTGTTGAGTCACTCGAGTGGGTTACCTGGTTGAAGGTGAATGCAGGGCCGCGCAAAACCCTGAGACTGGTCGACCCATCAACCAGCGGTCTGTCTGCTGAATGCATCTATGTTGCAAAGCATCGGCCAGAGAGATTCCTGGGGCTTCTGCGCAAAACATATCTTTCTGGGGAAGAGACTACGAATAGCTGGGACATTGTGCTGAACAATGGGGAAGACCTCGAAGTTCTTTGTGAGGGCAACCGCATGGTTGCTCTAGGAAAGACATACCTTCCGCTACTCGACCTGCAACGAAAGTGTGAGAGGTACTTACCCGTGGGTGAGACCTTCGCTTTTCTCAAAGTCAACCACCGTCTTACAAGGGAGAACTATAAGCAACTGCACTGGTCCTTCCTTGTCCGTTTAATCGGTGTCAATGCCGAAGAGGATGTAGCCTTTTACTTGGCTATCTTGCGCCAACTTTGTGGACTGGCAGCACAGCATGACCAACTTGGAGATCGTGTCATTGGTCTATACCACATGATTTACAACAAATACGCAGAGTCGGGGTTGAATTTGCTAGGGGAGGCTCAGATCCGGTTCGTTTCCTATATCCCGTATAATGAGTGTCTTTGCTGATTTTGACCAGTTCATTCTTCCGAGGAATGCAAACAGTCTACATTCCGGCGTACCGCGGATCCTCATCTTCCTGGGCCTCACTTCGAGAGTGCCGCTGGAGAGGATTGCCCTTCATGATCACTATGAAGCCTCTTCGTGCTCGTTACATGGAACTATATGCCAACATGCCGGTTGAGTTGCACAATGTGGAAAGATTGTTCTGTGATGTGCTAGAGATCCAAGACTGCGACTGGCTCGACATACTTGATGAGCTGTACGAGCTGGAGCGCTGCAACGAGGTCCGCGCCGAAGACGTCTTCGATATATACCAATACCTCAACGACCTCTTAAAAGACACGAGCGAGGAAGAACAGGAAGCCATCATGTCAGTAAAAACTCGTCAAAAGATGCTATCGTCCTTTTTCTAACCTATGTTTCACCACAGTGAACTATTTGAGACGAAGAA
Organism: Cryphonectria naterciae; assembly: GCA_014850475.1. Taxonomy (NCBI): domain Eukaryota; kingdom Fungi; phylum Ascomycota; class Sordariomycetes; order Diaporthales; family Cryphonectriaceae; genus Cryphonectria; species Cryphonectria naterciae. Next base: position 36,113 of record JACWST010000022.1, read on the forward strand.
TATCATCTATGTGCCAAATGACGGTGATAATCAATGGTACTCTGTGCGTGATTGTCTTTGGTCAAGCAATACAAGGATCCAAGGCAAGGCTACCCTGAGCGAGCATTACGCAGACCTTCAAAGCTTTTTTTGCAATTTTCTCAAGGTGAAGACTCTTACCTTAGAGATTGTCTGTGATGAACTTGCCCATTTGGGCCCTTTGGGCGATAATCCAGAAACTTCTGCTGCCTACGTCAAAGACAACATCATTTCTTTGAGCTTCTTTCTTGGGGAGAAGGAGCCCAAAGACTACCCCGAAGCGACTACGCTGCTCACAGCCAATATACTTCCGATCCGACACCCTGATGGAACTGTCAGCCTCGATTCTGCTGCTGCTGATTTTGCCATTGTCGACACAACTCCACTGGTAACCATCTTTGCGCGACGGGTCAAGACACTTGATTTCTCTCTTGATGAGGTCCATTCACTAGGCCCATTCATTGCATGGCTCGGTCTGGAGAGCAAGTACATGTCGGGTATGGTCAAAGAGATCACGACAGCTAATAAGGAGGGAGGACAGCCCACGAGGCGTCCGGAGCGCAAGATAAGCCCGAAGGCTCACGCCCTCTATCGGTAATTACAGTACTGAGTTTATTTGATGTCACTGTTTTGTATGCTAATTAGTTCTCGCAGAATCGCCTGTCATTACGACAGCCCCAGGTTGCACAACACCAGCATTCCGCTTTACGACATGCTGCGCAATGCAAAAGTTTATGAAACGGACAGGATCTCATGCAAATTGAGCCTCTTCCAAGATGGGCAGGCTCATAAATACATCAAGAAGCATGGCGATCTTCACATCCAAGAGCACGAATCCCAACTCGAGATATTCATCTCACGAGACAAGGAAACCCAGGACTTTGTGTACCTCTCGAAACTCGGACCTCGTCTATTTGACTGGTTGCTGCTAGATGCGAGGACGCGGATTCACGAGACACATGCCTTGAGAGGCCAATCCGCCATTCAGAAAATTCTGAATACTACCGAACGATCGCTCCATTCACGAATACTAGAAGCAGACGGTATTGTCAATGTCGATGTAGAGGATACCTATGAGAGCACAGGATCGGAGAGTGGTGAGAACGAATATGATGACGAGCCCTCGAGCCTGCCGTCGTCACCGCCGACAAATATCACTTCCCCAGATCGCTTGGATCAAATGTCGATGCAGGCAACATCTGCTTTATACAGTTTTGCATCCCTTGGGAGAGTGGCCAGGTCAGTCTATATGACATTCTACTCTAAGATTACCTTGTACGGCAGTCATTGATAACGTTGAATAGTGTCTACAGTTCCACTCGCGAGACCGCAAAGCTGATTCCAAACAAGGTCCCAAGACAAGACGAATACCGGGATCTCCTCTGCCAGGTCGTGTCTGCTGCGCGAACCGCCCAATTTCCCAGGAAAGATCCGTTCGACATGTCTGAAATGCTCTCGGCTCTACCTCTTTCTGATGTATCTGGGATCAGCTACGATGATTCTGACGAGACGCTTCCCCTTGAATTCTCCTTTCTACGCGAGCGTGATATATCAAAGATTGGTGCAGCGGGAGAGCTTTTCGTAGGTCTTTTACCCGCTCCATCCATCCACGCTTGCAGCCTGTCGTAAGAAACAATGTGATTTTGATTAACATGATCTTCTCTCCCTAGGTGTTCGAAATGCTGAAGTCCCACTCTCTACCGAACTTCTCTTTGGCTCAGTGGCAGAGCAAGATCCGGCGCTACGTCAAAGTTCATCCTGACTACACCCATATCAAGCACTGGAGCTCTAAAGAGACAGCTGATATCACCTATGACGACACAGAAGGGGCATTGACAAGGCTGCTCATCGATAGCGGTCACCTCGAAGGGGCGGTCTGGCGAGATAGGAGGCCGATGTACTACCTCGAGGTGAAGACTACGACACGGCGGTGCAGCACGCCTTTCTACATGGATCAGACTCAGTACGAACGAGTGAGCGCCCCCTTTCCATCCCTCTCCCAAAGAAACCACCCTTCAATCCGATAAAGTTGCTCGCCACGATCCCATGTGGCACTAGCCTGGAGCGCAAGCGAAGACTGACTTTCCAATGCTAGATGCACGACCATAAGAATGATCCGGCAAGGGTGTACGTCATCTTCCGCGTATTCGAGGTTGAAAAGCAGCCTGTTGGAGTCAGGGTGTATGTGAATCCTGCCGAGCTAGAAGAGGAGGGTAAACTCAAGTTTACCAAGAAATGGTCGGTGAGAGTCAAGTCATAGAGATGTTTTATTAGGCTGGTTGCTTGTGGCCTGCAATTTCTTGCCTAAAATAAAGTAGCATTGATAATATTCCTGGGTTTGAGCCGGCGTGCCTGATTTTGATTCTTTGATGAACTTTTCCTCCCTGCTTATTGCCTGAGGCGGAGCCTCTCAAAATAGTTACCTTTTGCCTTGGTCTAAGCTGCTGTTTACATCCGGCCACGTTGTACACCCTACATTCTACACCTTGGTTAGAAATAAGCTCACACTCTATCCAAGCGAAAGCCTGATATAGCGACAACCAGACAACCACCCTCTAGCAACCCTCAAACAACCTCCAAGCAGGCCTCAAGCAGTGTTCAAACAAACAGGATCCTCTCTCTACTAGATAGGCGGATAGAACAGAGGGCTGGAAAGTCTCCTAGGTATATCCAACGTACATCTCGACCGGGCGAGCAGATCCCCGCGAAGATTATGCAGTCGGGAGGTCGTGTCGCCCCCCTCCCCCCCTTTCTCGCATTTCAGCCGTGAACGGATACAGCTATATCTCACCATCACCAAGCAACACCAAACCCTGCACATCCTGCAGTGATTGCGCGATCATGAACGGGACATCTTTATGGCTTCTATGCTCCGTTGACGTAGGCTAGTACTACTTCCTGTATATTCCTCCAGGGTTCGGGGTTGACTGTGCCCTTCCTTGAACTTCACATCGCCATTCAAGCTGCCTCTAGGGTTGCTGCAGCATCCTCTGTTCATCAGGCGCAGGGCGTAGTACAGGGGCTTCTGGGTGACCTAAAATGGCAAATTAGAAAGCTGTTCTACGGTCTCGAAATGTAAACCCCTTGCACACTCCTTTTACCTCAAGGGATACATTTGCCCATCAACAGCAGCGAAATGGGCAGCAGCCAAGAACGAATTAGATAATCTTGATAGTATCATAATTATGAACTACATATCCTAGTCCACACGTTTCATTTGCATACTCCAAACACACACACAGGGTCGCCATGCACGAGGCAAAGTACAGGCCAAGCCACACCCTGCGGCATTACACCACATCATGAACAACCAATTCATCTCCTACCACGCCGCTCTGCCTCAAGCAGCTCATTCCTCATCTCGAAAAACACATTCTCTGCCTCGTAAAACTGTTCCCTCGTGAGATCTACTGACCGGAGCGTCTCCAGTCCGTTCTTGAAGAGGTCTATGAGGCTGTCGAACGTGCTTGGCCTAGACTCTGTGTCTGGCACACCGATAGTTGCGACCGCCTGGGGTGCCTCTTGTTCAACAACCTCTGTGGGCTGAATCGGTACAGTAGGTGAGATCGCACGAGAGACTATTCGAGACTCTTCTCCGACAGATGCTTCTTCTTCTTCTCTCGTAAGCTGTGAGTGTATAGCCTCTTCGTCATCTGTCTGCTCGCCTGTATCCTCCATGGGCTCATCTGGCTGGTCAACACCGGCTGTGTTTTGCGGCTGGACTTCCTCGACAGGCTCGTCCATCGCTGGAGGAAGTTCCCCAGAAACCTCGTGTGGGATGGGAGAGCTGCCATCATTTGATACGAATGACACTTCATTTGCATAAAGCTCCTCAGCTTTTTGCATATGTACACGGCGTTCTATGCAGCCCCCATTAGCATTCATAACTCGTTGCAAATTGACGTGTTGTCCGATTCTTAACTTACCCTCTCTGACAGCAGCAGCAGCAGCAGCAGCAGCAGTAGGTTGGCTATCAGGCACCTCTTGTTGATTATCCTGGGCGACAGGATCATTGAGTCGGGCTTTCTTGCTGCCGCCGCTGCTGTACACTGTAGACGAGGCTGATCGTCTGCGTTTCCTTAGCCATTTTCCGTTGCCCGGAGAGACGTTCTCAAAGCTGTCTAGCGACTCGGATGCCATAAGCTGGTGGATTGGGGTATACAAGCTGTTGTTTACATCTGGTCTTTGCGGAACCTGAATGTTAAGTGGCGGTTGCGAGGATTGAGATGGTTGAGAACTTTGAGAGGCCGAGTCAGCACGTTGCGTCTTCTTCGAACGGCCGCGTCTCCGTTTGTTAGTCTCTGTGCCGGCCACCTCGATACTATCCAGAGCCTGCTCAGGTGATTCGGGAAGTATATTGCTGTAAGCTTTATACTCTCTTCTCTTGGGCGAGTTCGATTGCGAGCTTCGTAACGGAATCTCGATCCGACTAGTCCCAAGGTTTCTCATGCCGTTCTCAAAAGAGGCACTGACGTCAAATGACTGGCTGTTGGCGGTCTGGCGTGGTGGGTGCCGCACACTGGCAGACAAGTGGCTTTGCCTGGTGATTCTCTGGCTAGGCGTGGGTGGCAAAGGACTACTAGGTGCATCCACAAACTCATCGTTGTCGGACCTAGGGGTGATTTGAATGGCACCGGATCGCAGCTGTCGTCCGGATGGCGTAGACTGCGGTTCGTGAATAGCAGATGATTCTGGTGCAGCGGCCGGCACAGCCACTTCTTCGGTGGGACCAAAGAAAATGGTCTCCTCAATGATCTCTGCATCGATCTCGGGCTGTGAGGACGTGCCAGGTCCCTGTTCGACTTGGACATCCTCGTCGTTTTGAACCAAAGGAGGTTCGTCGTCTAGCCGCAGCTCCTCGTCAACGTCATCCAGATCCATGGACTGCGAGGCCGACGCAGCCTGCAGAGCTAGGTTTGGAGACCCAGAAACAGGGGATGACGAGAATTGCCAGTCTACCAGGGACTTATTGCTTGTCGCTTGCGACTTGAGCTCGGCGAGGAGGCGATAAGTTCTCGGCTCAGGCGGCGAGGATGGCGGATCAGTCATTTCCTGGTCGTGAACCGAGAGTAATATTGGCCGCCCTCGCCGCGGCGTTGGAGTTGAGGTGAGACAATCTTCATAGTCTCCTTCACGTTCTGGAGTCAATGCGCGAGGTGATTCCGTGCACACGGAAGGCTGCTGCTGCACATTGGTTGACTGAGCCTTCTTCGTCTTCTCGGTTGGACTCGACCGCATCTCTGGGAACATGGCAGCGGTCTCCTGTTGTCTCTCCCGAATTTCCTGCTGTCGGTCCGTGAGTAATTGGGATGCTTCGGCGATCATGACGGGCGAGAACTCGATAGCAGCAAATTGCAGCTGGGAGTCCTCATGACGGAGCTTCGGCTTCGGGGTGTGTCCTTTGGACTTGTTCCTAGCTGAGGGCATTACGTGCTCCGTGCTGTTGAATATCTCGGTTGCATCGTTCAAGACCGGAGTGGGAGTAAGGCGGGATGAAGGAGGGCGAGATTGAGGAGTCGGCTGTAGTTTTCCGCGAGGTGTAACGGACAGGCGGTCAACCTCGTCCTGAGATTCGGTAAAGGCACGGCTGGTTTCGTTGGATTCGCTGTCGAGTATCTCTAATCCAGGGCGTGTGATTTCGACAACGGAACCTAGTGATGCAAGCACTGTCTTGAGAGCTTCAGGATATTCGATCTGCTCTCTGTCCACATATATTCGATTCCACGCCTCTGCCGTAATTTGAACGACCTCACGATGAGTACTGCGGAACGCAGCACAGAACAAGGGCTCGACGGTGGCTAGGGGCAGGTTGTTTGCAGTTGCTCGAACGAGGATATTGCAAAGCCTTCGCCAGAGTGACCGCATCTAGATGATATCAATTAATATATACCCGTACCTTGAGATCACGTTGAGTAACTTACTGCCTCAGGCACACCAGGTACTTCAGTTCTGGTGATGCGGTGGTCCTCGTCCTCGAGCCAGCACACGAGACCAGTTTGAGTCGCGATCAAAGCTCGAAGTTCGAGCTGAGGATTAGCACGTTCGAAGAAGCTCTCCACCTGGTTCAAAAGCTTTGTGACTTGTTCCGGATCGCAGGACCCAATACTGACATAGACCCTCTCCAGTACGCTGACGAGGAGCTTGTACAAATTATCAAATGGGTCAAAGGAAGTTTGTCGTGCGCCGGCATTCGATGAGCCCCAGAGACGTCTCTTGGCGGCGTCAAGGGCCTGCTTGTCCCGAGGATGAGTAGAAACAGCCAGCATCTCGATCGCAGCGTCGAATTGACGTGTCTGGATCGTACCCGCGTGCTCGTCTAGACCCATATCCTTAACGGCACCCGCGAGCTGTTCGACCGCAGCGACCGCGACACCAGCATCGCCGACTTCATCTCTCAGGCGAGAAGTGAGCTTCTGAAAGAGCCGATCCCAGTGGGTCCAGGGAAGGTCTGGACCTGACTTGAGACCACGCTCCAAGAGCTTGACGATGTCACGGTACTCCGGCCCGGAATTACTCCCAGCCCCGGAATCGCTACCCAAAGAGCCGTGCTGGCTACATTCAAGGGGTACAGACATCTTGGTAGCGCACATGACCCATGTCCCGCAAGGACAGTGTGCATCCATGGGTAGGAGACGCAACAGCTCTTGTGCAAGATCAGCCTGTGCCTTCCCATTCTTGCCAGTGAAGAAAGGGGCAAAGGTAGAGTCAAAGAATCGGACAGTCGTGTCATCGTCTGCTATGCCGGGCGGCAAGTGACAGAACAGAAGGAAGAGATGGTGCAAAGGCAGACGCTTCGAACCGTGACTCTTTGCGAGCCGATGTGTCGGCGCCGATGGAAGGAACTGATCTTCGTGGGTTCGGACAAAATAGACTGCAGTGAAAGGATTGGGCAGAAGACCGAGTCCTTCCACGAGAATAAGGACGAAATCTCGAGTGCTGTCCAAAAACTCCAAATGAGTGCACGGCTTGTCATTGATTCCGGGGCGTGGACCTTGCTTCCACGCGGCCAGCAGGAAGGTGAAGGCTTCCGCAACAAACTTCGCAGTGTCATCGTGTAGCTTGACGTCTTTGGTGGAGGCAGAGGCGACCGATTGAACAAGTGCCCGCCACAAGTCCCGGAATGGGCTGCCAGCTACTGAAATGCCGGCGAATCCATTGGCCAAAATTGGGCCGACGAGCTCAAAAATGTGGTGTGGATTGGCCCTGATCCATTTCGACTCGATGGCTGGCAACTCATCGTCCTTGACCAGAGTGGGGTCCTTGATGCGGTCTTCCCTCCATACTCTCCTCGTCTTACAGTCGAGCAAGCCGGTCAAGATGGCGGCAGCCTGGGTAATGTTTGCCTTGTCTTCCTGCTCATTGTCGATGAGGCGCTGCAGAAGTGGTGTGACGCCCATCTCCCATATCTCATTCAGCATTCTCAGGTTCATGTCCGGCCTGAGGGAATAGTAATAGAAGTTGCGCATGGCACCTAAGACAGAATCACGAAGGCCCTTGCGCTTGAGTTGGGTGAGAAGAGGCTCTCGGATGAGGCGGAGGGCGGGTTTGTGGTCCAGACGGCGATCCAGAAACAATCGATACGTGACACGACTCCAGGCAATATTGGCCTCTTTTCTCGTCTGGACGTTGGAGTGGTTGAAAGAGCGCCGGATGATGTCTAACCAGGGCTTGAAACGATCCCATTGGTCAGGACTCGGAATAAACAAGGTGATGGCGCTCCAGATCCGCGGAACGAACTGTGATTCATCCTTGTTCTGGAGCATGGATCCCAGACGCTCGATGATGTGCTCGACGTATTTCTTGTCTTCAAGACTCAGGTTGAGAAGGTCCAGCACCCGGCCGACCAGCCTCTTGTCCTTGTTGAGTGTGAAAGCGGCGTCGAGGCCCAGTCTTGCGGCGGCTGAGCGTATCTCGCCGGCACTGCTCAGCATGTCTGTGAAGAGATCCTGCAGCCAGTCCGAGTGAGCCGCCATCTGCTGCGGACACTGGTGAACCAGCTTCTCATAGACGTGAATCCTGCTCTGGATAATGCTCTTCCCGGACAGGTGGTTCTCGATGTCATGCAAGGCAGTGACAAGACGGCCGACCCGCTCGAAACTCATAACCTCGAGAGTGAAGTTCTGGAGGTACAATGCTTGCATGAGGTGTCTGACGACCTCTTTTGGGGCCTGCTCGTCCTCAAAAGACCGCACGCAGTGTTCCACAAAAAAGACACCAAACTCGACGGGAATACTTGACGCGATGCCGGGGAAATGCAGGAATGTGTGCAGAAGTTTCAGGGCCGAGGTCACCATGGGAATGTCGACAGTGCCAGTTGGGGTCTTGTAGGACAGATCTCGCTGAATGAACTGCATGAACAGTCCCATCTTCTCCTGGAGGGCGATCCGGTCGGGGAGGTTACTGGATGCCTTCAGCGCACGGAAGAGCATGATATAGGCGTCAACCTTGGACTCCCTATCCGCTCCAGCGAGTTGTTGGAGGGTGGACTCGAGCATAGCTGCAATATTGACCTGGCCCGGCTTGTCGATATCCAGATACACCCCATTTGCGGGGCCAAGCCTGTTTGGCACAGCGGTCTGCTTCAATATGCCCTTGACAGGCCTCGAGCTGCTGGATGGGAGCGACAGGGGCGTCTGCTGCTGTCTCCTCGAAAGGGGGTCGGTGTATATGGGAGGATCCTGGTACTGGGCCTGGGAGGAGAACCCAACTCGTTTCCTCCGCGCCGTCGAGTCTCCAGACGAAGTGGTAGGAGACAGCACGCCTGGGGGCGTCTGTAGGCTTCGCGGATGGCTGAGCAGCTGCTGAGGAGCGATCAACTGCTTGGGGAGGACGTCGAGGTCATGGCTGGCCGTCTCTCTGGGGGGAGTCGGGGGTCGAGCTGGTAACGATTCAAGAAGACTGCAGTGGTGATCGTCTTCTGCCGACCCCATGGCGGCGGGTGGTAGGGTCGGGTCGGGGTCGAGGTTGAGAGGGGGATTTCGCGTGTCTGCCCCGACAAGAGGCACGCCTGATGTCGAAGACCAAAGGTCTACGTTGACGACGATGTGGTTGTGTTGAGGGAGCAGACCATGGCCGAGACACCAGCCGCCGTCGCGAGCACGGTGGAGGGAATGTCGAGAACGCGTCCAAGGTGGGTTGGAGTTCTAGGCAGCGCGTCTGCGGATCTTCCAGGGACCCTGCACCAGGGTGGGTATAAATTGGTTGTGGTGCAAAAGAGAGGGTACAAAGAGCCCAGGAGCAGCAGACAGATGAGAAACGTAGTCCGAAAACAGAAGACATAGGACAGAAAGCAGAGCACTTCCACTCGATGCCCAAGCCTCCCTCTTCCTCTTCAAGGTTCGTGTTTGGATGGTCGTTGGATCGATGCTCGGCCGCGCTTTGGTGAAGACTAACAGGCAATATAGGACCTAAAACCATGTACTTTTGTACCACTGTAGAGAGCTCTGAAGGTGGGGCTCAGAATCCCATTAAACGCGACCTGCAGAGCGCGTCCCTCCACGGTACAGGGCCCTGGCAGCGCGCCGCCCGTCATTGACGCGTTTTTTCTCTCGCGGCAGCTCTTTAGCTGTTCAGGCCCCCTGCCCACCTACCACCCTGCTAATTTTCCCCCCAGATATCCCCTGTAACCCGCAGCGCGCAGCGGGTGGGCGCCCGCACAGAGGCCTAAGGCAAACCCAATGACGGCACGTCTTGACCTCTTCAAGCTTAAGCTTGGATTCCCGCCTCGTCTCATCTCGACTCGTCTAAGCTGAAGAGGAAGCCCAGCCTTTTTCTCTCCCCTCCTCCCCTCCTCCCTTCCTCTCTCTTCCTTCCTCTCTTAAATAGGGTGCAAGCAAGCTGTCTTCTTGTCCATCCTCTCTTCCTCCTTTACTACCATTGGGATTCAGCCCAGGAACCCCATCCGTCAGACAGTCAAGTCGGTTAGTGATTGTGGTCTGACTGACGTCTATTCCCTTTTTTTTGTTCTTCCAGCCTTTTCTTTTTTATGAATCGTGTCGTGTCGTCACCACCACCACCGTCAAGATTCCGCGTCTGCTTCACTTAGCGATACCCCATTCTTCTTGTCCCCGTCTCCTCTTTTCTTTCTTTTATCCACGTCCTGCTGTTGGGCACCTGTCTTTCCTTGATCAACTCTCAACTTGTGTGCCGTCCACCCGCCTGCTCTCGACGAGACCGGCATCTTCCCCCCTTCCTTATCTCACCACAACATTCACCACCATGTCGTCCTTCAAGCGCAAGGCCACTGGCCAGATTGCCGGGTCGGATCCCAAGAAGCCCAAGCAAAATGCGAGCATCACCTCTTTCTTTGGTGCTCCCAAGCCAACTTCTACGTCTGCTGCCCCAGGCTTCCAGTCCTCTCCCGCTGGCAGCTCCCCGGCCTCGTCTGCTGCCGAGTCTGTTGCCCCCAAGTTCGACAAGGCCAAATGGGTGGCCTCTCTGACTGACGAGCAGAGGGAGCTTCTCAAGCTTGAGATTGACACCATGGACGAGAGCTGGCTGGCCCAATTGAAGGGCGAGATTGTCACCAGGGAGTTCTTGGACCTCAAGAGGTTCCTCGACCGTGAGGCTGGTGCGGGCAAGAAGATCTTCCCGCCTCGGGAGGACATCTACTCCTGGTGCGGTCCCACCCAAACCTGAATATCCATACCTGGTCTGTGCTAACCACCCCACCAGGTCTCGTCACACCCCCTTCCACAATGTCAAGGTTGTCGTCATCGGTCAAGACCCTTACCACAACCACAACCAGGCTCACGGTCTGGCCTTCTCCGTGAGGCCACCCACTTCAGCCCCACCATCCCTCAGGAACATGTACACCTGTCTCAAGAATGACTATCCCTCCTTCGTCCCACCACCCAACCGTGGTGGCCTTCTCACTCCTTGGGCGAAACGCGGCGTGCTTCTGCTCAACACGTGCCTGACGGTGCGTGCTCATGAGCCCAACAGCCACTCCAACCGTGGGTGGGAGCGCTTCACGCAGAAGGTCATTGACCTGGTGGCCGCACGCCGGACCCGCGGTGTGGTCTTCATGGCATGGGGCTCGCCTGCCGGCAAGCGTGTGCAGAAGATTGATGGGAAGCGTCACCTGGTCCTCAAGGCTGTCCATCCGAGCCCGCTGAGTGCGTCCAGAGGCTTCTTCGATTGCGGCCACTTCAGGAAGGCAAACGAGTGGCTCGTGACGAGGTATAGCGAGGCGGGCGAGATTGACTGGAGCCTTGGCCCCCAGTCCACGCCAGCCCAAAAGGCTAACTTGGAGGAGGGCGTTGATGAGGACTGGGAGGCCGAGGCTGCTGCGGCGATCGCCGCGGCCGAGAACAAAGTTAATGTGATGGGCCCGCCGCCGACGCCCTCCCCCAAGAAGGGTGACAAAGTCGTGACCCCCGACATGACCAAGGCCAAGACTGTTGGCAAGGAAAACGGAAGGCCTGACATTCCAGCGTGACTAGATGTGAACCTGTTCTACAGTTTCAAGTAAAGCACGTGGAACAGGTTCATAGGATGGGACATCAAAAGGACAGATGCATATACGCTGCAGTACTTGAGCGTGTGTTTTTCTCTTCGGTCCTCAGCACACAGGAAGACGATTTTATTCGTCGCCCTCCCCCCTTGCGCGAAGCTGGATTGAGTAATTGATACCTGCTCTAAAATACTAGATGAGGTGTATATGAACCCTTACGACCACTAAGGGGAAGGCAACGACTGGACAAAATGGAGGACCGTGTCAGTTGGGGGAGAGAGCGAACACCTTAACGAGTGATGTAAATGTACGAAATATATGGCTGCGGTTTGGGACGACGAGTGAAGTGGTCTCGTAATAGCTCACGGTATGGCCAGACCCTAAGTTGGGCTGGGGAGTCTTTCATTGTTGGGTGCTGGTAACTGGAAATCATCTTGTCAATGCAGAATGACCATAACATACTTCTTTACGAATGCAATATCTTCTGCTCCCTACGTCTACTTACTTGTCTCTTCCAGGAACCCCCTCCCCAACCTCATATCACATATCGCTTCAATTCCCTAAACTTTCAAAAAGAACACCATACATGAGGTTCTGGTCTCACTTTCAAACCAGCAATTTACGGGGCCTTTCATCTACTCAAAATGCACCACGCCTAGACTCTCAACATCCGTCCAACTTATGCAGCCTAGTCTCCAGCGGCCAACCAGCCATGTCAGACGGGGACGTGTGCGTAATCGCCACGTAACCCTCAGTACTCTCCAGCCGCGCGCCTCAATGGGATGCTTCCACCTTCAGTGAGGTATGTGGCTGTAGCATCGACCTTACTCCGCGGGGGTCGTGGTCGGGGCGATGGCAGTTAATTGGCGTCGTTGTCTCTTGTTGGGAATTTGTTGGCTGCTTTGGGGGGTTGAGCCTTGATATGAAGGATGAGGGGAGGGAGGGCTGGAACGTCTTGTGGAGAATTGGTATGCCTCGTTGCTCTCACTATTTATGCCGGCATAATATGCTACAAAGAAGGAAAAGCACACGTAACCACCAACGCCATTCCAATCTACCGAGCATCACCCATGACACCTTTTCTCTTCTGCTCAACGCAGAGACCCAAGAATATACGCGATCATCGGGGAGACAAATACAAGGTAGCCAATATACACACCACGAGAATATACCATCAGAAGAAGAAGGAAAGGAAAAGAGAAGCTCTTCTTTCTGGTTAGAGACCTAGTCGACGAATATCAAGGCCTGAGCCACCGACAGTCTCATGCGCGTTGTTCTTTTTCTGTGGCGAATGAACCAAACCAGTGCCTCCGAGACACTCAACCCTCCCGTGAGCGGCCAGTCTGTGTCGCCCCCCCCCCCCCCATAAGCCCATAGCATTACGCCCCGAACAAAGGAAACCGAAAAACCACAGGCGACAGGGACATTACCTCCTAGTGGTCATGCGCGTGCCCAGATTCTCCATGACTGTGGGCTGAGTGGCTGCTGCTGTCGCTCCTCACAGAGTCATCCACGGCTGTGGCACTCGTCGAGCAGCACCCTTGTCCGACACAATCATCGACGCACTCTAACAGGCATACGCCCTCGCTCGTAGCCTTGCATCTGCGCATCTCAGCGGTGCCATCGATGTTGAACACCTGCTCGGCATCCTGCGCGTGGCCGTGCGTCTCGTCGAGACAGAACTCGGGCTGGATGGTCGCGGAGTGGATACCATATGCGTGCAGACACCGGCGCACCCGTCTAGCGAGCTCCATGTACTTCTCGCCGCCGGCCTCCGAGATGGGGAAGGCGACGTGGATGTGCATGGACGCGACGATCTTGGAGTCGGACAGTTGCCAGATGTGGACGTGGTGGCAGGTGATGACGCCGGGGAGCGCCTCGATGTCCTCGCGGATGTCCTGGACCTCGAGCCCCTCCGGCGTGGCCTGTAGGAGAATCTTGGAGGTGGCGAAGGTGAGGGGAAGAGCTGACCTGAGGATGATGAGGGTGATGAAGAGGGACACGGCCGGGTCGGCGTAGTACTTGCCCGGCCAGTTGGTCAACCAGATGATGAGGGCCGTGGCGATGACGCCCACGTTGCCGAGAGCGTCACCCAGGACGTGTAGGATCATGGCGTTCATGCCCATGTCGGCGTGGTTGTGGCCGTGGCTCGACTGGCCTGGCTTGCGAGGCTTGTTGTGATTATGGGTGTGGTGCAGGCTTGAGTCCCTCCTAGACCGACCCCGCTTGGGTGCAGAGTCAACGTGCTTACCGTTGACGTTGCCCACGCTGCCGCCCGTCTTTCCGAGGAGGGGTGTGGTCTCCGTCGCCTGCTCGTTCACGGCGGCAACATCATCCACATCGTCGCCGCTGTCCGAGCTCAACTCCTGAGGTTGGGGTCGCGCCGCCGCAAGGATGTCCTGTCGGGAGAAGGAAGGATAGATGCTGATGTCGTCAATGCTCGTGACATTGTTGCGACCGGTGCTGCCGCGGCGTCGCGACCTGCCACGGTGTGATGCCCTGCTGCCATTTCTCTCTGTTACCTGGGAGGTCTCGTCGAACGATATTCGCTTCGATCCCATGGACGCGGAGCTCTTGTGCTTAAATTTGGACACCACAACCTCGGGAAGATACTCCAGAATGGGGCCCTCGCTCTCGTCTCCTCCTGTCTCGTTCGCGCCGGCCCTGCCTTCCTCCGCCTCGCTGAGGTCGTCGTGACTGTGACTGTGACCGTGGCTGTGTCCGTGTCCGTGTCCGTGTTCATGCTCATGTTCCTCATCGCCGTGCTCGTGCCCATGAGAATGACCGTGTCCTCCAAGCACCAGAAAGCCAACCAGATTCGAGGCAAGGCCGAGTGAGCCAACGATAAGGATCAGTTTCGGATTCGAGATCTCGGGGGGTTCGAAGAGTCGTGTGACGGCCTCGAGAACGATCGAGACGCAGAGGGCGATCAGAAAGACGGCATTGAAAAAGGCGCCCAGAATCTCGGCGCGCAGCCAGCCGTAGGAGTACTTGTCGGTGGTGGCCTTCTGCGCAAGGCGGACAGCCCAGAGTCCGACCAGGAGGGAGATGATGTCGTTGAGCATGTGGAAGGCATCAGCCATCAGCGCCAGGGATTGGACCATAAAGCCAGTGATGAGCTCGACAAGAAAAAAGGCGACATCAATGGCCAGCATGATGCTGATGCGAGTAGACTTTGACCATGCCATCTCTCCTGACTGTCGAGGGCTTGCTGCCCTCTGTCCTGCTCACAAGGGGCGTATGTCGATTGGCCACCTGGCAGTGGCTTTGTTGAGTTTGGGTGGTCAGGGAAGTCGTGGGTGCAGGGACCCAAGGCTTCTCTATTGTGTTCAAGACTTCGTAAAGCTGTTGTGTGTTGTTCGTGTCGTGTGGTTTGAAATGCTGAGCGATGTCGCTGTCTCCCAACAAGTGAGAGTGGGCAGATCAAGCCCCAATCGTTGGTAGCCGGCCTATTAGTGGAGATCAGAAGGCGCTATCAGCTATCAAGTGCCATCCATTAGCGCCACTGCAGAAAAAATATGAGCCATGCAAAGTGACGTCGTGTACAAAGCTGAAGTAACCCATTTATCAGAAGTCAGAAAAAGCACCAAAGGCTAGCTCAAGTAAGCCCAGACAAGCCACTTGCTTAAAAATCCAGACTGTGCCCAGCACACTGAAACCTGCACTTGAGAACTAGAGAATACCGTGATAAAACTCATTACGGAAGCAGGGTCTGTCGGACCAGGGCTGTGCTGTGGAGATCATCAGATTAGATCTTGATGAATGCCGAAGCCGAGCACCTCATTTTCGCAAGGATGTTGCGACTGACGGCCTATCTTGCCATGCTTGCTTATATAATTGGTATATAAAGACCGTGAAGAGGCAAGACACTGACTTTGAGATCTGCTGTGGCGCCACGCTGACCGGATAGAGATCCTGCAGAGCTGTCATTTTACACATATTTGGGGGGGGGGGGGAAGATGGAGAAAAGTGAGATCGGATAAAAAGTATGGCCAACGCACAAGCGTCGTATCACATTAGATCGGCCTTGACCCATCTCAGAAGGAGGCACGTGGGAGGATCGTTGCACGACAGGAACGGGTACCACCTGCTGCCGCTTTGCCGTCCTCGCTCGCCACCCCGACCGCGGCGCCTCCTGGTGCTGGTGGCGATCTGGTCCGCGACCTTGCATGCTTGCCTGGCTTGAGCATTATGGTTATATATCTTTGCCCTTGGCCCAGGCCCAGGTCCAGGTCCAGGTCCAGGTCCAGGGCAGACTTCTGCCACTCTTCTGGGGTGCATTACCAGCTTCCGCATCCAAGCTCTGCCATCTCGTCATGAAGCCCTCTGACCAGTCTTCGCAGAAACATTGTTCCAAGACGCCGTGTCCTTCGCTAGCGGGCAGATCTGAGACCCGGCAAAAGCCCCTTCGGCTAGACAACTGTTATTTCACCCGAGGTTGTGGCTGGTTGATAAAACCCTTGATCGTTAGGCTCGATGTTCCTCGCCAAGGATAGTCAGTTCCACTACAACCTGGGCGTTTCGAAGTGGCGTTTCCATGTCAGCTGAAGGGCTCGAAAGATGCATCTTTCCCTATACATGGCTTGGAAAGAAACATGTGTCCCTTCGCAAATCGCGAGGCCGCGGATGCCATGAAATTTCATCCAGGGTCTTTCCGGCTCCCCTTAGCTTGCCAGAGATATATCCGTCCTCCCAGTCATATACCCATGCCAAAGTATCATGATGTGTCTGGGGGATGCCCCAGACTTGGGCATGAATCACAGAAGATTGAGAATTCATCAGCTGGGATGGGCAGGGACTACCTCAGAAAACAAACTACCTCAGACTGGGGATTTTGGAGAGCAGTATGTGTTCTTGCAAGTGTCGGGCTGTCGCGCATGCATTGGATGTGGTAGTTATCCTGATGCTCTCGACATGTCATCTAGCAGAGAAGATAGCTGACATCCACAGGGCGGTTACCGAGGTAGAGCCAGGCAAGGCAAGACAGGCAGCTCTTGGTTTTTCTTCTTTTTCTTTAAACCCAAGCACTCTCAGACAGTCCAGGCAGGAGCAAATTCTGGGCAACCTCCCTCCCCTTCTTTTTCCTTTCTTCTTGTTGTTGTGCCTCTGTCCCAAAATTCTCTTTTTGTATACGATATTCTGTCTCCTTTGGGTGTAGTAGGAAGGCGGTCTTGCGAGAGGCTCTTACCTCGCTCTAGAGGGGCTTCAAATTCGGTTCTCTGTGAGTGTCTGTATCGTGTGCTGGTCAATTACCCTGTGTTCAATGTGCTTTTCTCAATGGGGCTCATGCTAACCAGTGTACCAACTCAGAAACTCGACCAAGTTGAAGGCAGGAGACGGACTGGGATGCAGTCCATACTGGGGAACATCATACATGCCATAAGTGGGATCTCTTCTCCTCCTCCTGGCCACAGAATGGTCACGCTAATTGGCCTTCCGCGTGATATGACCCTATCCCACTGGGATGGAATATATTGTCTGAAGGGGGTGGAATTTAGAAAGCAACGTCGGGGGACTTGTGAGGAAATGATACCTCGATCGATAAGCAAAGAAGTGACACGAATCAAAGTTGCTCGCAAGTGTGGAATGCTGACAAGACGCATGCTAGAAAAATGAAGGGAGGGCACCATCGGCTCGTGGACCAGCATGGGCGGGTGAATCGACGGGCATAGCACAATCGCCTCAGACACCACCTGTGACCGGGAGGTCATGTGTCGTTATCATCAGGACTCATCATTTGGGACAAAATTGCTGGAACGTTGCGCCGTCGCACTGGAAGAAACGGTACAATCTCGACACTATCTTTCGTCATCCTTGACGAAATGTTCGTCCACCCATCGGAGACTCGTATCCTCGTGGATCACAGAATCACAGGGCTGATGGGTTGATGCCAAGACCTCCTAATGGGTTGTTTCGATATGGATGCGGAGTTCTGCCGATAGAAACGCTGGACTGTGTGTCTTGTGTCTTTCCCCACCCCTTCTCTCTATATTTCTCCATGTGGGTGTGTGGATAATCGAAACGGTCATGCGAACATGAATTTACGTGGAGGCGAAACCCGTGCCTTCTCCACCGGGTACACTCGAAGCATGCTGGTATGCAGTGCACGGATGGAACTTCCGAAGTCGATTCGGCAAGTGGCCAGCCACGACGCGGGCTTCGGATGGATTCCACCCTGTGCTTGAGGGTTCAGCATAGTATCGACAGTATTGCAGAGAGCTACCAACAACTCTGAGGAGGGTCTGTGGAAAAGAAATATATACTCATGAGAGCTTCGAGGCACAGCTGAGACTACAGCATCTTCAAGTTCAGGTATATCGAACGACGCCGCCATAGCATGTGACCGAGCTTGGGGCCAAGGAGGTGTGGTCAGCTTCGATCAACCTGTAAGTCGTGCTACGAGGTTGTGAGTAGACAGCATACAGCATCAGCACGAGCATGTTGAAGCAGGGTACCTCTGATCCCCCAGCGCGAACCTGGTACTCGTACTACCGGATGCAGAACCGCGTGCACAAGGCAAAACCATGATCCTTGGTCGATGGGGATGAGAGGAATCAAGAAGACAAGACGGCCAGCAGTCCACTCGCAAGCGAGGCCTCGGATGGCGACAGATCGTCCCCGACCTCAGTTGTCGCAGCTGTGTATTTCTCCGTCGACCAGACCTTGCCGGTGAGTGCTAGCGCGATGCCGACGAGCAACTTTTTGGAGGCGAGGTCAGCATGCAGCTGTGACCAAGGAGACGCCATTGAGCTATATGTGGATAGCTCAGAATGCAGGCTGCCTGCAGGGAGAAGGAACATGGTTCACTGGAGAGGTCAACCAGAGCACGACCTCGACCCCAAACTGCCAGATACGGAGGCTGAGGAAATCCCCTCTGAATGTAGAAGTCACTTAGTCACCTGCGGCAACATTGCTCCTGCCCTACCTAAGAACTCCACCTTCTCAATGTACCTGCCATGTGCAGGATCTTGGTACGAAAGACACGATGACCACACGACGACCCATCCTGAGCTCCCCCCACACCAACCACAACCAGGCCGTTGGGACCCGCGGACTACTAGCCCATCAATCACCCACGCCCTGAAACTTTGGGTCTCTGCTACCCTGCAAGGTTCAGCGGAGAGAATCTGCATTCTCTCCGATTCGTCCTCGGTACAACTTCGTTATTCCCATGCCGCAACCCTCAGCTCTGCCGCCCTTCCATCCAACATGGCTTGCCTCGTGCCGGTTCGATTGATTGAAACCCTCCAGCATGAGTCTCTTTTCTGAGAGCAACGTATCGCCTCTTGCCAGCTCGGTCTCTTGTCATCTTGTTCCCCTCTTCCTCTGCCTCTGTCGCCCTTGATCTAGAGCCTCTAGGATGTCGACTCTAGCTTTCCGACGGGTACATTGCCGTCCTCCCGCAGCACTACTCGTGCCGTCATGCCAGCCGTTCACAAGGTTTCATTGTGCATGTCGTACAGTAACCCCAAGTTCTGTGCGTTCCAGTCGTACGTATACAGCATGGGAGAGTATAATATGCCTCGAGGAAGAGGTTCTGGGCTGCATTTCTTGCTGACGTCCTTATATATTCCACAGGACCACTCGCATTCATTTTGCCATCAGCGCCATGACCTGGTCTCGATCCTGACCGCTGAGTCCTGTCAGCCGGGAGGCTGGGAGAGATATGCAGTGCGCGGCTGACATTGTACAATCTAATGGTCGGTGAGCGCACCGATGATTAATAGACAGACTATAGACGATTCCAACTCCGTTGGATCGGATGCTGCGGTTCCTATCTGGTTGTCCACGGCCTTGCCATACGCTAGAGCCCAGCCAGGCCTTGCAGTAGTGGCTCTTCATGAGCCTCCGTCGGCTTACGTTTCACCATGCTCAATGGTCAGTGGAAGTCCAAATGGTTTGGGACCGTGCCGGGCCCGGTGGTCACCCACTGTCCACGAATCGCAATCAACTCCGACTAGAGCCTTGCAGACCGCTGTCACAACGGCTTGAGCCTGCAAGGGTCAGCGGGGTCCTCTGCCTGACTGCCGATTTGATGATTCGACACGACAGCCACGGGCGGCGAGACAACGCGTCCTGCGCGACTTGTAATGCTGCTGGAAGCCTGTATGACAAGACGGCTTGAAGTCAACGGCGGGTCCGTTCGTCTCGTGGGGATCTTCCGACTAGCCAATCCAGAGAATCCGGAGAAGACCCACTTGTTGGGAGGAGTTCCGGCCCGGGCTGCCGCCCCGAATACGTACCTTGCCGCAATCAAGGCTCGCCGCAGCGTTTAGGACCCTGCGTCGAACAAGCTGTACTTCTACTACGCAACGGCTTGATCGTGCCCAGCAGCTGCAGCGGCTACCGCTTTTGCTCTTTTCCGAAGCTCGGTGCTTCGCTTTCTTGCACACTGTCGTCCACACCTGCCAAAAGCAATTGTTAGTTCTGACCACAAGTGGTACACCAGCCTTCATGGTACACGACTATGGCATCCAGCTTTTCAAAAAGCCGTGCGATGGTAGGCTCGCATACGTATCCGCATCGAGACGACGCCACAGCCGTCCCAGCAGGTGGTATCCGATGCGGATGACACCTAAAGAGAACACGTACAGACTCTACAGGCCGTGGTGAGGGCCCCAATCGACCCCCAAACCGTGACGGGCGGCGACCATGATATCAACAACACGATGTAGCATGGCAGCATGGCTATTAAGATTTCCGAGGGATCGGCGGTAGTGGCCAGGGCCACGAACCACCCCAGCTATACAGGGGGGGGGGGGTGGAAGACCCCAGCTCTTTGCAGTCCCGAATTACCGTCTCACGCAGTCGGGATGCAGGAACTTCGGTCCATCATGCGTTGTGCAACCCAGAACCCTGCTTGTGCTACTGTGGCTGCAGTTGTCAAGACGTACCCACTGCAAAGGATGTACTGAGGCTCGATACTTATGAACTTCGAGCATACTTGCTATCTTGACGGGCTGTGACGCTGTCGAGGCTGAACCACCAACCGCCTATCCGATGCCAAGACACTGCTCAACTACAGGATTTCATCACCAGAGACGGTCAGGCTCGCTGTAGCGAATAGACCCCGATCCCATCAGCGGCATCAGCGTGCTGCACAACTATCTCTTTTTACAGCCTGGGCCTGCCGCAAAGTCCGCCGCTCATGCGGTCCGTTCCTACCGACGTGCCTGCTTCCCTTTATAAACTACGATTAATAGGGTCTCATAGCGCTGCGTTGACTAGGCACACTCTGACAAGGCTCAGGAATTATTCCCACTGGCTGCCCTCTTTCCGCTCCGATAATTACATTGTGTTTTAGTATGCATGATAACATGTCGTTGTCGATCTTTCATGGGACGATGCCTCGACGGGACTCCCGGAACCGAGGCTGTTTGTCAGGATACCTCACGTGTCTGATCTCTACCGATCTTTTCCAGCAGTCTGACCCGTGGTTCTCGTGGGCTTACCAATAGAAATTTCTGTCATCAGTTTATCACTTGATGAGATTTGTCCGCTCTTCTGCATTTATTTTGCGGTTAAATCTCGGGAGGTGCGAGAGGTGCGGATTCCTTACAGCGCTCAAGGGCTTATATAGGAATCGCGTCACCCCACGACTACCCAGGTGATAACCTGCATGGGTTTACAGCCACAACATTTCCCGTCCTGGGTTAAGACGAATTTGACCCCAAGAAACCTTTGATACCTCCTGTCACACCCACTCGTTCCTCGTACAAACGCTCACGCTCGTTTCCCATACATCAAACTGGAACCCAGTGGTCCAGCTTGGGCGCTTTCACCTTTGCGAGCAGATCCAGCTGTCTTTGCAATACCAAGTTCAACCTGTACCCACACCAAACGGTGATATCTTGGGGCTGCGCAACATGACTACGGTACGGGCTGCCACGGGGCTGGCCGTGGATAGTGACATCGAGCTCAATGCGTCTCCTCTGGAGCCCTCTCCCTTGGAAGCATCCCCTTTTGGGAGTGCCGGGTCCTGTCTCACTCCAGACACAGATATTTCTGTACCGGACAGTCCAGATTCGATACAGAGTTCTGTCGCCAAAGACAGGCTCTGGGCAAGGAACAAGATCGCTCAACTTACTCAGGAGGAAAAGGTTAGCTCGTCACGTTGAAAAATAGGAAGTTCCCAGGATCTGCTGACATCCCTAGGTCTCATTACTCACAGCGGCTGATTTCTGGAGGACGAACGCAATCACTTCCAAGGGCATATCGGCGGCGAAAACGAGCGATGGGCCCAACGGTGCCCGCGGCGGAATGTTTGTTGGTGGCACAAAGGTATGCATATCAATGTGAACGCAAAGAGCTTGAGACCCGACATGCTAACCATTGTCTAGGCCGCCCTATTTCCTTGCGGTGTCTCGCTTGCCGCTACATGGAATCGGGAGTTGCTGTATGAAGTTGGCCAGCACCTTGCCGTTGAGGCAAAGGGGAGATCAGCCCACATACTGCTTGCTCCAACCGTTTGCATGCACCGCCACCCTCTAGGCGGCAGGAATTTTGAATCGTTTTCGGAGGATCCCCTCCTCACCGGAAAACTGGCGGCGCAGTATATTCGCGGGCTCCAACAGAAAGGCGTTGCTGCCACCATCAAGCGTTCGTAATGCCGGAAAGACACTCCATTCACCTCAGCTGACGCCCTCCCCAGACTTTGTTGGGAACGAGCAGGAGACGCATCGATTGACGATAGATTCCCTTATCCAGGAACGATCTTTGCGGGAAATCTATCTGAAACCGTTTGAGATCGCCGTGCGGGAGGCTAATCCATGGGCTATCATGACATCCTATAACCTGGTGAACGGCGTGCACGCGGACATGAACACCCATAATCTGAGAGATATTCTTCGTGGCGAATGGGGCTACGATGGGTGAGTGTGCATGTCAATAAAACAGTCTCCAAAGTTAAAGCAACTAACACGCCCCGCAGAACGGTCATGTCGGATTGGGGAGGTGTGAACTCAAGTATCGAATCGATTAGAGCCGGATGTGATATAGAATTCCCTTTCTCGACCAAGTGGAGGTTTGAGAAGGTCCTCGAAGCACTCAAGCAACGCCAGATCTCGCAACAAGATATAGACCAGGCCGCAGAGAACGTTTTGACCCTGGTACATCGAGTCAGAGGAGACGACATGTCTGAGGAGAAACCAGAGCGGGAAGATAATCAGCCCAAGACTCGGGCTCTTATCCGAGAGGCGGGTGCTCAAGGACTGACGCTACTCAAGAACGAAGGCGCAGTATTACCAATCGACCGGAAGAAGACCAAGGTTGCTGTCATAGGACCCAACGCGAATCGCGCAATCGCAGGAGGTGGAGGCAGTGCGAGTCTCAATCCCTATTACAATACGCTACCTTTGGAAAGTATCAAGAGGACCGCAGAACAGGAGGTGATTTATGCTCAGGGATGCCGCATCAACAAGTGGCTTCCTGTGGCATCACCATTCTGCAAGACAAAGGAAGGCAAGCCAGGCGTGACGATTGACTGGTTTGTTGGCGACAAATTCAAGGGACTGCCTGTGGTCAATCAACGGCGGACTAATACCGACTTGTTCTTGTGGGACTCTGCACCGCTTGCCCAAGTTGGACCAGAATGGTCAGCCATTGCGACGACGTACTTGACGCCAACGACTACCGGAAATCACACCATCAGCTTCATGAGTGTAGGACCTGGGAAGCTGTACCTGGACGGCAAAATTGTACTGGATCTGTGGGATTGGACAGAAGAGGGCGAAGCCATGTTTGATGGCTCGATTGACTATCTTGTCGAGGTAGACATGCAAGCCGATAAGACTGTTGAGCTCAGGGTGGAGATGACCAACGAGCTACGGCCATTGTCGAAACAGAAACAGTTCAACATGACCCATAAATATGGTGGCTGCCGCATTGGCTTCAAGGAGGAGGACAAGATCAACTATCTCCAGGAAGCGGTTGAAGCGGCCAAGAAGGCCGACGTGGCGGTGGTGATAGTGGGTCTTGATGCTGAGTGGGAATCGGAAGGATACGACAGGCAGACAATGGATCTACCCTCAGACGGCAGCCAGGATCGG
This sequence comes from Cryphonectria naterciae, assembly GCA_014850475.1. NCBI lineage: Eukaryota > Fungi > Ascomycota > Sordariomycetes > Diaporthales > Cryphonectriaceae > Cryphonectria > Cryphonectria naterciae. The sequence continues at coordinate 59,633 of JACWST010000022.1, forward strand.
CTCATTGAGGCTGTTCTAAAGGCCAACCCCCGGACCGTGGTGGTAAATCAGTCCGGTTCGCCGGTGACTATGCCTTGGGCTGATGAGGTTCCTGCCATCATTCAGGCGTGGTATCAGGGCCAGGAGGCTGGTAATGCCCTTGCGGATGTCTTGTTTGGGTTGAAGAACCCTAGTGGAAAACTTCCGGTGAGTTGAAATCCTTGCTTCGTCGCGTCACTCGAGCTTTGGACCAGTAACTAACAAAGGGAACAACCGGTTGGCAGTGCACATTCCCCCGCCGCATCGAAGATGCGCCTGCCTATCATAATTGGCCCGGCGAAAATCTCGAAGTAGTCTACGGCGAGGGCCTCTACATCGGCTACAGGCACTACGAGCGCGCCCGCATCACCCCACTCTTCCCTTTTGGCCATGGCCTATCCTACACAGCATTTGAGTACGGGCGGCCATCGCTCTCTTCTAAATCCTTGACCGCATCCGAATCTGTCTTTATGATCCTAGCTGTGAGCAATATCGGAGAGGTTGACGGTTTTGAGACAGTCCAAATCTACGTGAGGGATGTCAAGTCTCGCCTGCCCCGTCCTGAAAAGGAGCTTGTGGCTTTCGAGAAGGTCTGGCTTGAGGCGGGCGAGACGAAGCATCTTCGGGTGAGGATCGACAAGCATGCTGTCGGATACTATGACACGAGCTTAAAAGCGTGGGTCGCCGAGGAGGGCACCTTTGAGGTGCTTGTTGGCGCTTCCAGCATCGATGTCAGGTAAGCTAGTCGACATATCTTCCTTGGATCACGAATACGACACTGACTAGATCGTTCTAGACGAAAGGTCTCATTTGAGGTGAAGGAGTCGTTCACTTGGATATTTTAAGCGACCTGTCAGGCGATCAATTATTAGGCGTGGAGCCTGCGACTCCACCCCTTGGCCCGGACATGTCCATGGAGCAGGAATGAATAAGGGCAATCTTGACACATCAAAACAGAGCGGAGAGGGACAGCGATCGACAGGAGAATGCTTAGATCTCACTCTTCCTTGAGGTGATGCTCAGGACAGCTCTCGTTATTGGCATTTGGATCTTCCTCGTGCAACCTATCGAAGATACAGAATCGTTTTCATTTGCGTGGAGACAGAAGCATTGTGCCACCGGTCATGAGGCTTGAGTAACCCGTTCAGGATCCAGGGAATGAGTTGTCTTTCCACATGTGCGGATATGCCTTCATTTGGTACGATGTCCACACTGTTCTTCTCTGTAGCACAGTTGCATACACGTCTTGCTTGGAGGGAGCGAGCGGGTGGGCGGTACTTGACTTAGCCAAGCAATCAATCAGAAATGAAAAGGCGCAGCACCCAGTGAGCTACGTAACGATCGATCATATCAACAAGGGAAAGTAAATACACCTGTCCACGCTCGCATATTCCAAACGTGACTTGTACTTTGAGTCCAAGGCAGTGAATCAAAACCCCAGGGAGTACATATAGTATGTTCGTGCCCCTATAAGGGTCAAATGACAGGGCCCAGCTGGATGCGAGACGCATAAAAATACAATCTTGTGAATTATGTGAATTTATTATTATTATTATTCATATTATCGTTCGTCTGTTTCTCGAAGCTGTTTTTTTTTGAGGTCAAAGGCACCTGAATATTATTGCATACTCACATACTAATTGGTAATTGAGCTAACACGAAGCTGTACTATGGTACCCTAGCTAGTTTGTACAGTACTTAGTACAGCGTAAAAGTATGGTGAGGGGGATCTACGGGTTGGCGCGCCATGACACAGTGTGACAGAAGTACCGTGTACGTGTGTCATGATGTATGTTTGTGCTCACCATGAGGGCAAAATTATGTCTTGCTTGGACTCAAAACACAAATTCAGATGTAAAATTAGATGGCTTTACGTTCTTAATATCTTTGGCCCCTCCTCCTGCGGTTGATTCACACTGCTGAGTAATCTCGAACTCAACTGAGCTTGGGTGGTTGCCAAGTATAGGTACCTTGGCGCACAAGGAAATTGAAGATTGAGGCTGAAGCTAGCGATCAGTAATAGGCAAGCTCCGGGAAGGACCCCAGAACTTAATTCGATTGCCTGCATGCTTCCTGCATCTTCAGCAACCCCTTGACGACCTGTTCTGCATTTTTGAACTTTTCCTCCCAAGACGACCACATATCACCCTGTCTCACGAAGCTCGTTCGAACTTCCACGTCCTTGGAACGCAGACACCGCATTCTCGTTCGACCTTACTTGTGGGTCAGGTTTCGTCATCGACATCTGCAACTGCGCGTACGGACTCCTGTCGCCTCGCCCGTGTTGTCTCGCGTACCGCAAAGCCAGGCCAGGCATGGCCGTCCGCCGAGGACTCCCAGCATCTCCTCCGCCGCAACCCATCATCACTCTTTTCCGCCTACCTCTGCCGTGTGGTACAGAGCAGGGCTGTCCGTCCTGATCCCACCCATACACACGAGCGTCCCTTTTCGACCCTCACGCGCGTGGTAGCCTAGACCCGTCATGGCTAGCTACCCCAGCAGCAGCAATGGCGCCTCCTCCTCTTCTCCATTCGCACACTCGAAACTCCGCCAGAGCCACCTAAATCTCGGCGATGACTCGAGCCTTATAGACGACTGCTTCGCTAGTGTTCAAAAGTCATGGCAGTCGCTGCTCTTCTTCTGGAGCACCAGGGGGAAGAGGGGGTCGTGGGCCTGTCTGCTGCAAGGGGGGCACCAGTTGCGCAGCAACTTGGCAATGCGGAGGCTGTTTAGTTTTCCGCATGTCCTGGTGGCCGTCTGGCTACTGGTGCTGATGTGGGGGGAGAGGTGGGTGTTCCATACGTCCGTGGAAAGGTGTGCCTGGGAAAACTGGGAGAAATGGGTGAGTACGAAGAGCTTCGGGCTCATTGCCGGCGAGGTATAGATTGTCGAGCTGACCATGGAGATATCTGTAGCCCTCAGGAGCGACGCCTCACCACCTCATCTTCGTTGCCGACCCTCAACTCATCGATCCACACTCCTACCCAGGCCGGCCGTGGCCTATTAGCTCGTTGACCGTAGCGATCACGGACAACTACATGCGCCGATCCTACAACCAGCTCCAGTCACAGCTCCACCCTGACACTGTGTTCTTCCTGGGCGATCTCTTCGACGGCGGGAGGGAGTGGAAGACCTTTCAGGGAGAGTTTGAGGATCCGAGCTGGAACCACCGACCGAAGGGCGAGGTGGACTATGCAAAGCAATGGAAACAAAAGTACGGCGAGGACTTCTGGCTGAAGGAGTATATAAGATTCATAAAACTTTTTGTCGACCCGTGGAATCTGGCCGGGTCGGAGGCTGGCCCGGGACAGAGAGGAAGAAGGCTCATCGCCAGCCTGCCGGGAAACCACGACCTCGGATTCGGATCAGAGGTCAAAATCCCGGTGAGGGATCGATTCGAGGCGTTCTTTGGGGATATGAACCGCGTGGACGTGATCGCGAACCACACATTCGTGTCTGTGGACACAGTGTCGCTTAGTGCTCGCACCTCAGATGAGAAGTCAATGGCCGATCTGAGCGACATCTACAAGCCGCCGCAAGAGTTCTTGGATAAGGTACAGGTGACCAAGAGGAAGGCTGTCGAGAGGGAGTTGCGGCGCTTACGCGGCGAGACAACGCAGCCCCAACAGAGGCAGGACGTCCAGGACGTCCAGACCCCAGACCAATTGACGGATTTCAGCATGATACCAACACTGGACCCAGGAGAGGGCAAGGCTGAACTCCCGACGATACTGCTCTCGCACGTGCCGCTGTACCGACCTCCAGGAACGCCATGCGGGCCGATGCGCGAACACTGGCCACCGGCAAACCCGCCATTGGATGTAGACCACCGGAATGCAATTTCAGTATCGAGGGGATACCAGTACCAGAACGTGCTCAGCGATGCAGACTCGGTGGACTTGCTGAAAAAAATCGGGGGTGTAGTGCACGCCTTCTCAGGTGACGATCACGACTACTGCGAACTCACACATGACGAGACCAAGGGACATGTCAAGGAAATCACGGTCAAGAGCATCAGCATGGCTATGGGCGTGCCGACGCCGGGATTTGTCATGATGAGCATGTACAACCCAGTGGATAGCCAAGGAAAGCCACTGTCCGGAGACCAGTCGCAGACGCTCCAGACGCACCTCTGCCTTCTACCAAACCAGCTGTCCACCTACGCTCGATACGGCGGGTTCGCATTCGTCTGCTTCGTCATGCTCACCATCCGGGCCTTTCTTGTGCCCATCCTTCAGCTGCAGCCATTTGCGCTCGAGCCAGAGAAGCGCAGGCCGATCCTCCCGGTGTTCAAGGCCAAGCGAGAGGACCAAGACACGAACCCCTCCGGCTATGGGTACGGGTCATCAGCATCATCCTACCACTCATCCTCCCCCTATCGATCCGGGACACGCGATAGGAGCGCGTCCTTCACGCCGGGTCTCAAGGCGAATGGTCTGGCCTCTCAGGCCCGAAATGCACCTGCCAGATCGGGCGGGAATGCCAAGGGCTTGGGAAGGCACAGTTCAAACCGGGAGAAGAACCGGAGCAGATGGGGATGGGGCGAGGGGCCCAAGATCGAGATTGATCTGGGCGAGGACGATGAGTACTACTATGATGCAGGCAAGTCGCGGTGGAAAGCGTCAGCCTCGAGGAGAGGAGGGATCGGGAGCAGAAGTAACCTGCGCGTGGTGGGCCGAGAGTTGTGGACCACGGCGTGGAGGGTGTTATGGATGGTAGGCTGCTATTGGGCCTATCTGACCTGGAAGGGATAAGGGGTTTGTTTGTTCTGGGTTTATGTACCCGCTTCCCCCCTCCTCCACCTCCGCCAGGCTTCGGGCGCATCAAGACTCTGTTGAGTTTTAGGGTGACTCTTATGTAGAATTCGCATCGTGCAAGGCGTTTTGGCTGGGACGACGAAAAAAACAAATCATTGACTGGCTTTAAGCTGGGGGTGACATTTTGGGTTGTTTGCTACTGGGGAATCAATCCAACCCTGTTGGAGTAATGCTTTTGATACTTTGGCTTCTGTTCACCTTGCATATTCGTTCTTGATCCAGGCCCATTTAGCTACTTGTGCTAGAAATCTAGAGGAGATCTGTGAGAAAGCCCCTGGAAATCATGCACTGACAAAGGTAGTTCGAGGTTCTGCTTTGGTTTGTTTTTGGATTGAGTTGGTTGCAGCCTGATTCCATTTCTTTGCCTGGAACTCTCATACGCTATTGCTATTGGTGTGTGCGCGTGCACTTTGACGGAGCGATCTCGCAGTGGGTCCGTGCCCCCCACGGGCGGGACCAGATTTGCGACAAGGCTTTTGCCGCTGAGATGACCAGCCCGCCTTCGAACTTCAACTTCGAACCTTGTGACCCAGAAAGCCACCTGCTGCAAGGCGACACACACATATCGGGTCAGCGTTCCTTCGCCCGCCCTCAAGACTTGTTGCGAAAACAACCCTTTATCCTCTTTCCCCAACCCCCCTTTTCCTTCTCTGTAGCCTCTCGACATACCCGATTTGCTTCCTGCGGCATCCCGACAAAGAGACACCACCATGTTGCCCTGCTCGGTGCGGCGTGTGGTCGCTACCTCTCCACAGTCGCATCTCCTCTCGTCCCTTCCCCGAGCCACGGCGACGACGACCATCACTCGCACCTACAGACCAGCCCAGCAGAGGAGATATTCGTCGTCCAAACCGTCCCGCGATAATGGCTCCGAAGACTCGCCGGTGAGGCAGTCGGTGCAGCCAGCCGCCGAGTCCAAGACGGCTGAGGCAAAGTCATCGGGCGAAAAGAGGAAACGCAAGGCCAAGGATGCGAAGGATGCCTCTGAAAAGCTCAAGTACCCGAGCGTGCCAACTACTGCACACATACCCAGCGACTGTATGTACACCTTGGACACTTGCCCCCGTCTTTTCCCCCCCTCAGCGCACGCGCCAACTGACGTCCCCCACCCCTATTTTTCTTCCTTCTAGTTCTTGCTTTGTCCTCCTTCTTCTCCCTCCACCGGCCGATTTCCGTCACCCGCGGCCTCCCCAAGAACGTCACTGATGACGCCTTTGCCTCGATATTCGCCTCGCAGACCCACGGCCAGAAGGCCGCGGAGGTCATGTCTACGATCTCCCGGACTGTCGAGGACCTTGAGAAGCCCATGGCGAGCATCTCCATTCAGCAGCAGGGCGGCGGTGCTTCTGAATCACACCACCACCATCAGCACCACGACGGTGGCCTGCAGAAGATTGACCTGCGCAACGCCGATGGGACGGAGACGAGCATACCCGTGCAGGTGAACAACATGTCGGGCCAGTTTTTGCCCTTCCGCCCGCCACCGCTGCCCCAGCCCGAGTCGGCCAAGACTACCGCCGCCCGCACGGAGGCGACCGCCAAGGCCGAGGAGCAGCACGCGATGGAGCTGGACAGCCAGCAGGACGCGCAGACGCGCGTGTACAAGGCCGTGTTCACGATCGAGGAGACCACGGACGGCAACGGGGAGGTCAAGATCGTGGCACACAGCCCTGAGCTGATAGAAGAGCCTGAGTCCCACAGTGATTCCTCCGCCTCAGCGGGGCCCGTCGAGCCGCAGACTTTCCTGGAGCGCATGGCTCTGCGGCAGCTGCGGTACGAGGATGCGCGGCGCCCGCGGAATACGATGCTGGCTATCAGCGTCAAGAGGCAGAGGAAGCTTAAGATGAAGAAGAAGAAGTACAAGAAGCTGACCAAGAGGCTGAGGCACGAGAGGCTTAAGCACGGACGGACATAAGTGTGTGAGGGGGAGAGAGAGAGAGAGAGAGAGAGAGAGAGACGCACTCCCCAAACGTCTTGGGCAACCATCACTGGTGCGAGGATAAGGCGGCGAGAAGAGGAGGATTTCTAAATCTCTTTGGTAGATATGGTGCGCTGTCTCTCGCCTTGTTTACATTGCTTGTGTTGGGGTGACCGGAGGGGGGCATTGGGATTTGAATGGGTGAACTGCATCTTCTAGAGATCCGCACACAGGGATTCATTGTCATGGTGGTTGGTCTTGGTTGGTTTTGCTATAGAAAGAAGGGTTACCTGCATTCATGCTACTCTGATCATCGAGTCTCTTTTTAGGTCTCGATCCAGGGGTCATGCTGCTGGACAATGCGCTCCTGTTGGTTCGTTATCTGATAGAAGGTCGCTACTTTTAAAGAAACAAACTCCGTCTTCCTTTGTTCGACTGCTCTGCCTGGTGTGGACTTGTGCAAATTTGGTTTTACGGTATTTCAGGGTAGTATATGCCAGCCTGTTTTGTTGTGCAGTCAGACTTCAGTCTAATGTTGGGCGTGGTGTTGTTTGCTGCTGGGGGATAAATTTTAACAGGCTGATAGAAGGGTCTTGTCTCGGGTGAATTATTTTCGAATTTGACGTACGAAGCTCAAGACCAGACAGTATTTTCATCTGCTACATACGATGATACTCGTACTTGGCATACTGCAAGATGATGCACCTAGACTTTCAGATTACAGGTCTTTAAGAAGGAGAAGAAAAAGAACAAACGCACTGTTATATTCTTCTTCCAAGCTATGCTCTGAAGCCTTCGACATAGTACCATATTAATTCTGCACGCCGCCTGCTGTGGCCGGTTCGGCACCGGGCACTTCAGCGTCTGAGATCCCTGTCTGTGCCCCACTAAAATTCTCGACATCGGCCAAAAAGTTCAAGTGCACCCAGGCTTGCAGGCTTGTTTGAGTGCCCGACTTTCCCTCCTTCTTCTCCTGTGGACCAGCGACTTGACCAGCAGATGTGCTCGAGGATTCTGCGCGCACAGCATCTCACTAGCAAAGATGTCGCGTAAACAGGTGTAAGCTCCCCATCAGCCCATTCAAGATCAAAGCATCGCCCTTTTCTTCGTCTAACCTGGAACCCAAAAACCTACACAGAGACTCGCGCATCCAAGCGCTCATCCGGAATAACGTCCAGGAAAAGAAGCGCTCGTTCTTCGTGGTTGTGGGCGACCGTTCCAAGGACGTCATCGTGCACCTGCACTACATCCTGTCCACCGTCGACATCAAGCAGAACAAGTCCGTCCTCTGGGCCTACAAGAACAAACTCCTCGGCTTCACCTCCCACCGCAAGAAGCGCGAGGCCAAGATCAAGAAGGAGATCAAGCGCGGCATCCGCGAGGCAAACTCCGAGGACCCCTTCGAGCTGTTCGTCTCGCTGCACAACATCCGATATGTCTACTACAAGGAGACGGACAAGGTGCTGGGAAACACCTACGGCATGTGCATCCTGCAGGACTTCGAGGCCGTCACGCCCAACATCCTGGCGAGGTGCATCGAGACCGTCGAGGGCGGGGGCCTGGTGGTGCTGCTGCTTAAGGGGATGAACAGCCTCAAGAGCCTGTATACCTTGTCCATGGACGTCCACTCGAGGTACAGGACGGAGGCCTACGATGATGTCGTGGCGAGGTTCAACGAGCGGTTCATACTCTCGCTGGGTAGCTGCGACTCATGCCTGGTGATCGATGATGAGCTGAATGTCCTGCCGATATCTGGTGGAAAGGACGTCAAGGCCCTCCCGCCGCCGGATCTGGATCAGCCCAAGAGCGCGTCGCAGAAGGAGCTGGAGGATATGAAAGAGAACCTGCAGGATACGAAGCCGATCGGGTCGTTGGTAACCCTCGCCAAGACTGTGGACCAGGCAAAGGCCCTCTTGACGTTCTGCGACGCCGTCCAGGAGAAGACGCTGCGGAGCACAGTCACGCTGACGGCCGCAAGAGGTCGTGGTAAGTCAGCGGCGATGGGTGTGGCTGTTGCGGCAGCGGTCGCGTTTGGGTACAGCAACATCTTCGTCACGTCGCCCTCTCCAGAGAACTTGAAGACCTTTTTCGAGTTCATCTTCAAGGGCTTCGATGCCCTTGGGTATATGGACCACGTCGACTACTCGATTATCCAGGCGACCTCGCCAGAGCTCAACAAGGCCATCGTCAGGGTCAACATCCACCGAGACCACAGACAGACCATTCAGTATATAAGACCGCAGGATGCGCATGTCCTCGGGCAGGCAGAGCTAGTGGTCATTGACGAGGCCGCTGCGATCCCTCTGCCGCTGGTGCGGAAGCTGATGGGTCCCTACCTCGTCTTCATGGCCTCGACGATTAACGGATATGAAGGAACTGGACGGTCACTGTCTCTGAAGCTCATCAAGCAGCTTCGCGAACAGTCAAGGCCAGGCGCCATCACAAGTGGTGAGGGAGAAGTGGCTGACAGGACGACGGGCAAGGCGTCCAAGGACCAGGGCTCATCACACCTGGGCAGCCGGACACTACGGGAGATCACGCTCTCAGAACCGATCCGTTACGCACAGGGCGACTCGGTAGAGAGGTGGCTGAACAAGCTGCTCTGCCTGGACGCCACCCTCCCAAAGTCAAAACTCAGCCAAGGCTGCCCTGACCCAGCGCAGTGCGAACTGCTCCACGTCAATCGTGATACCCTTTTCAGCTTCCACCCCGTCCCCGAAAAGTTCCTCCAGCAGATGATTTCTCTCTACGTTTCGAGTCACTACAAGAACAGCCCCGACGACCTGCAGCTCATGAGCGATGCCCCCGCTCACGAACTGTTTGTGTTGGTTCCACCCGATGCGACGGAGGGCAGCCGGCTACCAGAGCCGCTGTGTGTGATACAAGTCTCTCTCGAGGGCAAGATCAGCCGGCAGAGCGTCATCAATTCCCTCAGCAGAGGGCAGAGGCCAGCTGGTGATTTGATACCGTGGCTGGTCAGCCAACAGTTCCAAGACGATGAGTTTGCTTCCCTGTCAGGAGCCAGGGTTGTCCGGATCGCAACAAATCCCGACTACGCTTCGATGGGGTACGGCACAAGGGCCCTGCAGCTTCTGATCGACTACTACGAGGGCAGGTTCGCGAACCTCGCCGAGGATGCGGATGTGGCTGGCGACGAGACCCTCACTCGGGTGACGGACGCAGAGCTGGCCAATGCCAGCCTGTTGGAGGACAACATCAAGATCAGGGACCAGAGCAAGTTGCCACCCCTGTTCTCGGTGCTGTCGCAGCGCAGGCCAGTCAATCTGGACTATGTCGGTGTGAGCTATGGTCTGACGCAGCCATTGCACAAATTCTGGAAGCGCTCGTCGTTTGCACCAGTCTACCTCAGACAGACGGCAAACGAGCTGACAGGAGAGCACACGACCGTCATGATCAGACCTCTGGAGAAGAGCGGCGATAGAAGCTGGCTCGGCGCATTCTCCCGAGATTTTCACCGCCGGTTCATGGAGCTGCTCTCTTACCAATTCAGGACGTTCCCCGCTGTCCTAGCCCTCAGCATCGACGAAAGCGCAAATGCAGGGGCGTCACTCGACGAAGTCCAACCTACCGCACTGTCAAAGAGCGAGCTCGACGAGCGCTTCACACCACATGATCTCAAGCGTCTCGAGTCATACGCGAACAACATGCTTGACTACCACGTGATTCTGGACCTGATCCCCCGGGTCGCAGAGCTCTACTTCCTGGGCCGCATCAAGAACGATGTTAAGCTCTCGGGCGTACAGCAGTCGATCTTGCTGTCGATCGGTCTCCAGCGGAAGGACATGGACACCATTGCCGAGGAGCTGACCCTGCCCTCTTCGCAGCTGCTGGCCATGTTCATCAAGATTCTACGGAAGATCACGGCACACTTTGGCACGCTTGTCTCGAAGGCTTACGATTCGGAGATACCGAGCAACAGGATTGGTGTCAGCAGGGAAAACGCGGCTGGCGTGCACGAAGATGAGGTCGTTGATGAGACGTATGTGCCGCTGCAGCAGTCGCTTGAGGAGGAGCTGGAGGAGGGTGGCGACGAGGCGCTGAAGGAGGTGCGGAGGAAACAAAGGGAGTTGATCGACTCCCTACCGTTGGACCAGTGAGTTTAAACCCCCCCCCCCCACCCCCAACACACACACACACACACACTTGCGCCGCCCGGTCTTTGATTGAGTTGTGGGTCTCGGTGGCTAACCAGTCTTTCTTCAGATATGAGATCGTCGACAACGACGACGACGTATGGAAGGATGCCCAGAAGCAAGTGCTCAGCGCCACGAAGAAGGGCCAGACGAACCCTGTTGTCAGCGTCAAGAGCAGCAAGCAGAAGCGCAAGGCGGCCAGCCAGACTGCTGAGGAGGTGTATAACGAGGCGTTTGGGGAGAAGAAGCATAAAAAGCACAAAAAGTCCAAGAAATAGATTGGAATTCTTGCGCGTTGGTGGCCAACGGATGTTTCTTTTACGGCTTGCATCAAGGTCGGGCGGCGTTTTTTAACTGTGAAGGTAAAGAAGAGAAAGTCTTTGACTGGTGGTCTGATAGTACAAAATATATTTGTAAATTGAGGATTTGTGTGTCTACTGCTTCTGCTCTGAAAGAGATTCCGGTACTCCTATACCATCACATGGTCAAGTTCGGCATGGAAATAATGATGATGATGATGTCTATGTCAAGTTTCCATAGGATTCCTTGGGCTGTCCGTAACCCTTGAAACGAAGACTCTCCTCTACCCAGTCTGGGGTAAGGTCATATGAGATGGGGAGGCCTGCATCTCTCTCTTTTTGTACTACCGTGACTACGTACGCAATTGCTTTATTCTTTCTGTGCGGAGGAATTGCTCCCAGCGGCCAATTCGACCCCTGCCGTCCTTGATTTTCCAGTTCCTTAGTTAAGAGAATGACGGAATAATTCGCACTACTAAGCAGCGGCCCAGGTAAACCTGTTACCCTTCAGGTACGCGAGTCTTGGCATGACGTTAGTGTGAGACTTGAGACTTCATAGTGACAGGCCTTCCCCAAATTGCCCACTTTTATTATTTATTATATAAAGTTGACGATGCTGAACTGCTTTGCTATGGCTTGGATTATTACTAAGTCTGCACATGTAGGCTCTTGGTCTATAGTAATTATCAGCTCCAATTGTCTTTGGGCTTTCTTGATCACCAAACTTCCCTTTTTTCTTTCCTTGTCCCTTCCTCCCCTCTCCTAAGGCGCTTTCCCCCTAAGGAATCGAACCGGGCAGCACCATGTTTGGCAGGTCCAGAAAGCAGAACAAGGGGGAGAAGCCTCAAAACACCTCCAAGGGCATCAGTTGGGAGATTCCGTACGTTTTCTTCCCTAAATTCATTTATTATCACTTAATGTGTGACACTAACTTTGCATATGTTCATCTGGGCAGCATCTTGTTTGGCATCATTTTTGCCCTCGCTGTGGCCGAGTTGTGCTTCACGATCGACGCATTCATTTACCTCCAAGAATTGCATAAATGGTGGTCCTCGACCGAGAGAGCCCGGATGGGGTTCCTCATCTTCAGTTGTGCTAGAACCATCTTCCTGTCGGGAGTGTACGCTGTCGCACATTGTCACAGGTGAGTCCTTGTTGATGATGGTGGCTGTCTGACAAAACTGAGGAAATCTTGGTGCTTGCTTGTAAAGGAGGGCACGTGCTAATCATCACGTTTAAAAAAAATTATAGGGTGAAGAATCTCATGAATACTATGCACACGGTAAAACTTCTCCCCCTTTTTTCTATTCTCCTACTCCTCATCCTTTCTTGACTAAGAGATAAATGGCTGACGTGGACTCTCCCACAGATCTTCCTCGTCATCTCGACAATTCTCTGGATCATCTCCGGCGTCCTGATCCACCAGATCTGGGGCTACGTCGAGTGCGCAAACGCCGGCGTCCCGGACAATTTGACCGAGTTCAAGAGCCAGGTCGAGGGCGGGCTGAGCCTGTGCCACGAGATCAAGATCATCGAGATCATCGCTTGGGTCATCGCCGGCGTCAGTGTTTTGGCTACGATTCCGGTGGTCAAGATTTACCTGGAGAGGAGGAGATCTAGGATTCATGACAAGCAGACTAGAGCCAACAGCAAGAGGCAGTCGGTCTGATTATTTAGTTCCTGCAGGGAAGAAGTATTCTGGCTTGGCAGCGAGGTGGCATGACGGCTGCTTTATTACGACTTACAAATAATACCCATTGAATAACCATTGCATGCGTTTCTTCGACTCATGGCGTACTTGAATCAATTAAAGTACGTTTGGCGTCAAATGAATAATTCCAGACCAAATGAACCCAAATCCACAGACGGACGCGGGTGTCTTTATACCCCCTCGAAGTGGACGGTTCCCAGCACACCATATGAAGAGGCAGTGAATAGGTGAAACTAAACAAACTTTGCATCGACCTGTTCCAACGAGACGGAACGATCCGCTGGAGTCTTCTCGAACGCCTCACCATACATCAGCCCGTAAACAAAGCTCGTGCCAACAACGTGATACGTCTTCTCTCTTCCTTCAACCGGCCTGATGACAAGCGGCATCTGTACAGAAGGGATGAGACAGATGCGATCGCCGGGCTGAACCAGTGGTGATCCCGTGCCACTGAAAACACATTTTTGCGCATCGAGAGTCAGCGATGGGGGAGCTCCAGGGAAGATCTGAAAGGGAAAAGGGGGCGGGGTGGGAGGGGTGGAGACAGGGAACCTAAAAGCAATACGTACCACCGTCCTCCTGTTGTTGTGAAAAACCTCTCTCCTTTGATACTGCTTGCCGTCCGCGGTACGAATGGTATGAAGCGCGTCTCGACTCCAGCCCACTGGTCCAGCCACTTATGCTCTTCCAGGTAAGCCTGGATCGTTGGGCAGTGTTCTTTACAAAAGGGCGCAAAGCTATAAGCAATCGATGCGGGCTCTCGGTCGTCCATGTCGCAGGTTTGTAGCAGGACGCTGGCCAGCGCGAGAGCCTTGTCTGGATAAGCGAGGCCGTGTTGCCTCTCTGTGGCCTCGAGGACAGCCCAGTATCCTTCTGCGAGGCTAGGCTGTCGTGTAAGGAGGCTGGTAACGTCTTTTGGGGTAGCCTGGGCGCCAGGCTCCTGCGGCTGGTCACCGGCTACCTCACCGCACAGGAAAATCGAGTCCACGATATGGATCGACACCTCCAGGCAGGATCCGCTGACGCGAGGTTCCGTATTGTCACCGGCAGGTGAGGAGAGCACTTCTCCGCGTCCACTGGCGCTATAGCGGCCATTAATCCCAGAACCCCGTTGCACGTCGAGGTGAGGACACCACGACGGTGCACCAGTCAATGCCTTGCAGGTGCGGTCTTCGTGCCAGACCAGGCCGAGGAAACGAAGAGAGCGGCTCGCGAGGCGCGTAAAGAAGCAGAGTCGCAGCTCGTCCATGGACCGCGTGTAGTCCGCGTCGACCAACAGCTCGCCGTCCTGGCCCCGCGCAAGAGGGTGGCCGAGGAAGGCGTAGATGAAATCCCGGGGATCCGTGGCTGACTGGACGTTGCGCGCCTTGAAGAGGACATCTTCGAACTCGGGCTTGTTACTCCTTGTGAAAACCTGCGCGATGGTCCGCAGGAGGGAAGAGGACCTGTACCATGAGTGCTCGACGTCCGTGGGGAATGTTGCCCAGACGTGGTTGAAGAGACTAGATATGTGGCCAGAGGCGAAGTAGACTCCCTCGAAATCGTTTCCTGTCCAGGCCCATGCCTCGGCAAAGCCCATGATCTCGGTGAAGTTTATGATAGAATTCCCGTAGGCGGCCAGGGCTTCCTTGGCGAGGCCTACTTCCTGGAGAATCCACACGCGGGTGAACCAAGGCTTCGAAAAGATGGGTACCGCGTTGAGCAGTCGATCACCGGTGACAGAGCCATACCCCTCTGTAGGTTTCCAATACTTATTGCCGGAAATGATAGACTCGGTCATGTAACCCGCGGCGATGCGATTGTAGTCCTTGATGACATCGAAAGCGAGCCTCGCTGCTTTCCCGTTCTGCCCATCGTCTCCGAGACAGATGATGACACGTTGGGCATGCGAGTAGATGGCTCCCATCATGTTGACATGAAAGCCCTTCTCTCGAAGGTCTCGCTGGTTGATGCACAGGGCGTCCACCCACAAGTGCCGTGGTTCACCGGTGAGCCTGACTTGGCGTAGAGACTGGACGAGGTTCGCTGTGACCTCTACCTCATGGCCGCTGCAAGTGATTGTGCCTGTATTTGCGGGATTGCCCCATACGTAGGAGATAGCCTCGTATTCTATATAAGTAATAATTAGTCCGCAGATGTACAGGCGTGATCTATTACCAGTTTTTTGTTCTATTGAGCGGCTCGATGGGAAACTGTAGTGTTTAAATACCTGCAGATCGAAATGGTATAGTATATAATGAGCACACGATAGGATCATTATGGTCTCCTGGCTCCAGGATCAAGAGGCGGGTCCAGTCCGTCGGGGGTATGTCTTCATAGAACGGGTGTTGCTCAGTATCCGTCATGATGGACGTTCATACAGCTTTGAGCAGATGATGGCGAAGGAACAAAAGAAGAAGAAAAGAAGTCTGGGGGGGGGGGGGGCGGCAAATTCTAGGGAGTTCCTTGGTGTCAAAAAAAAACTGGTCACTCGTGGTGAGAGGGCCTATGATACTTGTAACCACTCCGGCCTGCTCGTGTCGCGTTTCAGGTGATCCTGAGCAGACAAAATCAGTAAGCAGTCAACTGGCGTTGAGATGGGGAAACGCAAGCGATATCTTGAAAAGGATGCTTCAGGGATACCAAAGGTGTGTGTGCGCGTGCGGGATGTCAGCTTGGAGACTCTGTTATTATTCTACAATTCATTAATATATGTGTCAGTATGCGCTGGCATTGCTGCAGGCCAACCGATCCTGTTCTTGTCAGCTGCCCGATCTACGCCCCACTTCCTGTCAGCACAGCGCAAGGGTGTCGGTCTATAGCGCATGTTGACCACTGAAGGTGTGTCCAAGATCGTTGTCTTGCGTACGAAGGAATTCGCTTGTTGAGCGGTGACATTCCTCCTGTGAACATCGTAGAGATGTGACTTAGAAACTGTTGCTTGACAACCTTCTGGAGTACCCTCAACTTTACAAACACTCCCCCCTCCCTTCCCCCCCCCCTCTCTTTATTTTCTTTTTCAAAAGACAGAGGCTTTGGACTGTTGGAAGAGAACAGGGCATAAACGACCTCGAAGCTGATAAACCCATAGAGGCTCGAGAAGGGAGCCGGAGTTGATTTCAAGTTCAATCTTTTTGCACATGTAGCGACACAACCCTCAATCAGCTAGCTCCCAGCAGATCTGAACTTATGAGTAAACTATAATACAAGGCTTATAAATTATATAAAGGTGGAGAAGGAGAAAAAAAAGAGCACTCAAAATTACCAGGCCCAGGATTCGAACCTGGAGCTCGACGCCCCCACGAGGGGCACACTGCCGATGCAGTGCCGAATGTTGCCATTACACCAACCTCGGTACCATAATTCTCATTTTGCAAATTATATTCTAAGGTTACGAGCTTTCGAGAGACCAGTATAGTACAAAGAAGGGTCTAAGGGCGCCCGTGTACCATAGTAGGATGACTATTAAATATCTCGAAGTTCGGTTGAACGCTTAAGGTTTTAGCAGCACCATAGGGCCAACTCTTTGACCCATCTATATGACTCTGCTCGACTCCATCATGACCAGTCAGTCTTCCGGACCATATCCGTCATGTATGTGCCTCTGGAAATTTGGAGAAATTGCACTCTCATTTTGTGCAGAGGCCACGCCATGCTTTGAGAAGCAGATCTTGTTGAATAACGAACGTTTATTGAAGCTTATCCCTTCTATTCTATATACTGACGAAGGTCGTATATGCCCTTTTTTATCCTCAATTAGGCCCTGAGGGCCTGACTTGCCTTGAGGGATATCTGAATTAGTTAATCCTCAAGGCGGCCGGAGGGCGGCATGGCGTGGCCGGCCTGGCCGAGGAATGGCCGGAGCGGCCTGAATAGTGGCTTACATCCAATAGATCTAGATTGTTTGCAGTCGAAGAGTGCCAACAGCATGACTTGGTGTAACATTAGTCTCTGAACCTTTCAAACCCTCTACCTTAGATACCTGCTCGCTGATACCAAATCATGGACATCGCAAGGAGAACCAATATCAACTCATATGTGTGACTGCTGTTCTGCAACAAGTGCATACGGTTTACAAGACTGGCTCCGTAGATTATCACTGCTAACACTGCACTTACATTACAGCAAGTGGCGCAGCATAGTAATCTTGTTCTACTTTTGGCTGCTCTTATGTAAATACTATGCAAGAATGGCGAATGAGCCCTCCGCAGTCACTGGCGTGATGCTAGTAGAAGTTGTCGGACTTTGATATCATACTTGACAGGGCAGACAGTGACGACATTCAGGCCTTGATAGATCAACCCAAACTCGACCAATATGATCTCAGGGAAGACCCTCTCCAAGAGAGCACAATAAGCCCAGCGAAATAAAGACAGCTGCAGGTCGACGACAGCGCACAGACCAATCCGGTCGTGTGAGTATTCAAGACTGGTCAAGTTGATTTTGGTATTGATGATTCATTCTACCTCTCAACTCGGCCGCCATGCTATGATCTGGCCATCTTCTCCAGCGGTGAAGACAACCTGGTCCTGGTCGAAGAACCGGAAGCTCCGCACCAATTCTGAACCATGAGCGCCCGGGAGACCAACACTTGTATCCGCGCTGAAACTCCACCCCGGTGACTTGGACATGTGTATCAATTGAAAGAATTGTTGGCTGCCACCTTGTGTCAGCACCTGAAACCTCCTTTCACGCGCCGAAACGGAAAAAAAAGAGATAAAACAAAAAGAAAGGCAACTCGACTTACTCTTGAGAGCCGGCACCAATCACTGCACCGTTATCGCCCAGTTTAGGTGTCACGTTGGCTACATACTGGCATCTGAGCACGTCCCGGATGTCGCCAAAATCGACCGTCGCGGAGCCTTTCTCCTGAGTCTCTGCCATGTCGTACAGGGAGAACTTTTCGTCGTGACTTGTGGCGTAGACCTCAGTGTTGTTGAGAAACCCTGCGTGGTGAACAGAGCCGTGATTGAAGGTCTGGATGACGACCTCGTCCTCATCTGTGATTGTGGTATCGCAGACGTTGACAAGACCGTCTGTGGAGCCTGAAAGTAGGATATTTGGTGAGGTCGGGTGGAAGTTGAGCTGTAAAAATCATTAGAACCACACCAAACAAAATTTTTTTTTATAAGGAGAGAGGCAAAGCAAACTCGCCTCTGTCACATCATCGCTGTGAACCTCATCGTAGCGTATCCTGGGTGTAGAACCGGCACGAGCATCCCAGATGAGAATGGAGGCCTGGTGATTCGCCAACTCTGTGCCAGCTGCTATAGTATTGCCAATTGCGGTACATGCCAGTGAGACTATCGGTGCATCACTCCCTGAACACGTCAAGTCAGCTCGGCCAGCCAGCATCATGGCATGATCTGTGACATCGCATACCTGCTGGAGCAGCTATCTGTGCTCTCGACCCGTCGAGCCGCAGATCCCACAATGAGACAGTTCCATTCTCTCCAGCCGTACAGATAATAGAGTTGGACTCATCAAAAGCTCTTGCACAGGTGATGTTACCATGTGCTGTTCGTATAGTCTTGAGTGGTCCCTGGCTTAGATTCAAGGGACTGAAGAGGGTGAGCTTCTGGTCTGACGAGATGGCCGCGAGACCTCCTGCGACGGGAACAATCTCCAATACGTAGGCCGGATCTTGCCCCAGGTTTTGAAAGACATCGGCTTTAGTCAAATTGTACATTGTGTCAATGCTCGCCGTCTGCTTCGGATCCCTCGTTGGATATGTCGTGGGCCCCGCGGGCAAGAACGTATGAGAGATTGACCGTCTTGCGCTCGAAGAGACTGAAGTGTAATCGAGACAACTTGGCTCACTGGATGACTTGAACCCCAGGTTCATGTGACTAAGTAGTCTTTGCCAACCTTTGGAGTCGATGAGGTTGAAATCCTGGCGCCTTAACCGCAGAGGCTCTCAAAAACGAAGTTGTCCAAACCAGCCAATCAGGCATGACACCGTTGTGCAGGGGGGGGGCCCATGCTTAAATGCAGGCACCGGTGACGCCAGCTTACCTACAGTAGTACATACTCTGGTACTAACGGGCCATAGCTGCCGATATGGCCAGCTTGTAAATCCAACACTGTACCCAAACACCGTCCCGTCGTCTCCCACAGCTTGGACAACTGTTTTGTCACCGTCCGGCCACGACGGTCACTCTTTTCTTCTTCTTCCTTTTTCAAAGCAATCCTAGCAGCAGATATGATCTAGCTCGCTGCTATGCCCTATTCTGCACATTCCTTTCCATCATGAGGCCCCTCTGGTCACTTCTCCGTGAGCCAGCCCGCCCCCAACAACCTGTCTTGGGATCTGCATGTCTACCGCAACCCTGATGATGCTGACAATTCCCAGTGCTTTTGCAGGCTCTCTCGCCGGTTTGGGCAGAGCACGACAAAGACCAAACCGTCACGACACCCCCACCAGACATTATACATAGCCATGGAGAGTCCAGCCCTCCCGTCCGAGAGCCTGGCGCAGACCTTGTCGACGCTGCCATCGCGAAACTCTACGAGATTCACAACCCGGCACATCACAAGCGGCGAAAGAAGGCGGGCGTGCTCGGACTTATCGGGCAGCTGGCATGGAAGGCCTTGCCGAGCCTGCGAGCAAGCACGGCTCCCACAGAAGAGAGCGGATCGAACAGTAAAATCGTCGACGCCCGGCTGGTGGAAGCTGTCAGGCATCTGGAGGCGGCGACACACAAGAACAACACAGATGCCCTGTTTCTTCTCGCGCAGATGAACTATTATGGCAACTACTCACACCCGAGGGACTTCCACAAGGCATTTGATTACTACCAGCAGCTGGCATCGCTCAACGGGAACAGCTCCGCGCTGTACATGATCGGGCTGATGTACTCGACTGGGGTCGGAGACGCGGTGCCCATGGACCAGGCGAGAGCCTTGCTCTACTACACCTTCGCAGCGGTGCGAGGACACACGCGGGCGGCGATGACCGTCGCCTCTCGCCACTGGACCGGCGTGGGCACGCCCAAGAGCTGCGAAACCGCGGCCAAATACTACAAGCGTGTCGCGGACAAGGTCATGGACTGGTACCGATCCGGACCCCCGGGCGGCATGAACTGGAACAGGGAAGGATACCACATCGCTGACGACTTTGGTGGTACATACGGCGAGGGGGCAAGCGTGTCCAGCTCCGGCATCAATGCCATACGCCACCACCCGAACTCGGATGCCTATGCTGCCATCGAAGACATCATCGAGTACCTGAACCTCATGAGCAACAAGGGTGACTTCAAGTCGTCGTTCAACTTGGGGGCCATCTACTACGAGGGCCAGCGGGGCCTGGAGCGAAACCTGAAAGAGGCAGCCAAGTATTTCTTTATGGTGACTAAGATGTACTGGAAGAACGGGCGAGGCGATGAGAGCCATAAGCCGGGCCTCGACAAGTATGCCGCCAAGGCCGCTGGCTATCTCGGGAGGATGTACATGCGGGGTGAGGGAGTGCAGCAGGACTTCGACAGAGCCAAGTTCTGGTTCGAGAGAGGCCTGGAGCGCTCCGATGCGCAGTCCCAGTACTGTCTGGGACTGATGATGCTGCATGGCTACGGCATGCCCAAGAGCATCGCCCGGGCTACGGATCTGTTCAGATCAGCGGCCGAACAGGACTACTCCCTGGCCCAGGTCCAGCTTGGTATCCTGTTTCTGGACCGCGGCATGCCCGAGGACGTTCGTATTGCGAATGATTACTTCGAGCTGGCAGCTAGGTACGGCAGCATCGAGGGCCAGTACTACCTGGCCGAGATGATCTACCACGGCATCGGTCGGGATAAGGCGTGTGCACAGGCTCTCAATTTTTACAAGGGCGTGGCGGAGAGGGCGGAACCTCTGGTCTCGTCTTGGACCGAAGCGAACATGGCGTATGAGGACGGCGACTACGAGCTTGCCTTCTTGGCCTACCTCCACGCTGCGGAGGAGGGATACGAGTCTGCGCAGAACAACGTCGCCTACCTACTCGACACAAGGCAGTCGATGCTCTCGGATGTTCTCGGCATCGGGGAGCCCAAGTCACCAACTCTCAACAACCCCAACCTGGCGCTCGTCTACTACACGCGGTCGTCGAGACAAGGCAACATCGACTCTCTCGTCAAGATGGGTGATTACTACCTTGACGGGGTCGGAGTCGATCAAGACGTCGACAAGGCCGTCAAATGTTATACCGGCGCCGCAGAGTACCAGCAATCGGCCCAGGCTCTGTTCAACCTCGGCTGGATGCATGAAAACGGGGTGGGACTGGACCAGGATTTCCATCTGGCTAAGCGCTATTACGATCTCGCACTCGCGACGAACGAGGAGGCCTACCTACCTGTAAAGCTCAGCCTCCTCAAGCTACGCGCCCGGAGCTACTGGAACACGTTCACGCACGGACGGATCAACTCCATTCAGGATGAGCCTGGTAAGTATCAACTAACAAGGGCCCCCTACCATATGTGCTAGAGGGATTTTGCTAACGGAGAGCCCTGCAGAGACGAAGAAGGACTGGTCCCTCAGCGAGTGGATCAACAACTTCGTTCAAGAAGAGTACTACTACTACGACGACGGCTTGTACGACGATATCTACGACGACACCATGCCAGGAGGCGACGATCCTCACTACCACGGTGCGGACGATGACGAGAGCCTCGTAGACACCGTGATCATCATGGGGATCGCCATCTCCCTCGCGTTCTTTGTCTACTACAGGCAACAGCGCGAGCGAGCCCTGCAGGCCCGGCGACAGGGAGACCAGCAGCAACAGGGAGGCAATGCGGGTGCAGGTGCTGGGGCAGCAGCAGCACCGCCAGCGCAGAATAACGGGGGCTTCTTCCCGCCAGCAGGTGATCCGAACTTTGCGAACTGGGCTGCTGGCGGCGTTGGCCATTGATGAATGCTAGTGATGATCATTATTCCAGGCTCGAGTAGGAGCGGAGCGGAGCGAAGCAGAGTAGACATTCAAAATCGAGCATGGGCGTTCTAGTTTCAGTTGTACATAAAAGTATTATTTTTCTTTTCTATCAGGCGCGGTAGGGAGTGGCTTTAGTAATGGCGCTAAAATGAGACCCCTGCACCGCGACTTCTATTTATCGCCGTTGGTATCTATCTCACTAGACGGCTACCTCATACTTGAACTGTGTGCTGTGCAGTCCAAAATTACGATACAACTAGCCCAGACTTCCAGCCATGGATCAGTCAACCACTTTCGGCGTTACCTGAAAACCTACTGCATTTACCTGTCATTCATCATGTCCACACCATCCGCCAAGCGTCGACGCGTCGACGCAGCAAACGCGGTTCTCAGGAAACCCTTCCACTCACCCGTCATCAAGCGGCCCGGCGCAGGCGCAGGTGAGAGTGGCGGTCCACCAGCAGGCGCAGCAAGCAGGACGCCAGACACAACAACTGGTGGTGAACCACCACGGCAGAGTGCATACTCGCCCAGCTCGCCCTCGCCCTCGACGCTGCGACAGCCGGGGGCAACAGCCTCAGCAGCACGAAGCGTGCGGCAGGCCAGGTCCCTTGCTGCCCTGCGGCAGACACCTGGCGACACCAGATCATCGTTGTCTCCACTACTGAAGTTCAAGACGCCTCTGCCGTCGGGTAGTAGTAGCAGCCGCAGCAGCAGCAGCAGCAGCGCCCTGAAGAGAAAGAAGAACACATCGGGCCTGGACGCGGCTGAAGGAGGTGACGACCACGACCGCCACGGCGCCACAGCTCTCCTCGCGCTCGTGGAATCACACAGCCACGCCACCTCAGACGCAGCAATCAGAGACCTCGACCACCGACTTGAGACCGCGCGGCAGGCAAGAGCCATCGAGGAGGCCTCGGCGCGGCGGCGGCCCGGGGAGGCGGTCGACCAGGAGCTGCGGGATCTGGTCGCCAAGTGGAAAGGGGCGGGCAGGCTGGCTGCGGAGGAGATGTTTGAGATTGTGAGGGAGAGGGTGGAGGGGGCGGGGGGTGCGAGGGCGTGGCGGGAGATGAGGAGGAGGCAGATGGAGGGCTGGAGGGGGGGATGGGATGAGGTGGAGAAAGGGAGGGGAGGAGATGATGATGATGATGATGACAAAGCTGAGGAGGAAGAAAGCGGGGAAGATGAATCCGTGAGTGCGAGTGTCTTTGATGATCTCGACGAAGGTTCACTATCTGATCGTGGCTGACCTCTACGTGCCAGGAATTCAATATGGCGGAGATGCTTCGAAGTCTGAATATAGACGACTCCCTGTTAGGCTACGATGAGGAAGAGGAGAAATGGATCGACTGAGACCCCGAATCGTCCGGTCGCCTCTCATGGACCATGGGTTCCGCACTGTCTTGGAAATGCAGCTGAACGGGCAACGACATACACCGACCGACTGACTGGCAAAACAGACAAGCCAAACGGAGAGAGATACTGGGGCAGAGATACTCGGGCAAAAGGTGAAAATCTTTAGGGCCAAGGCGCATCGTCTCCCTGGCGATATGTCTTAATAGTATGTACTTAGCAGGCAAGCGAGGCGCAGTAGGGTGGGATGACCCTGATTTTGCCTGCCTCTAACATCCTCTGGTTATCTTCCAGAAACTGCAGCGGGTGCCAACTGCTTTCAATTTTACTCTCTTCCCCTCTTGTTTCAGTGGCTTGCAGAGTAGATATCCTGTTGGCATTCTGGAGCTTCTTCGAAAACACGGTGTGCTTTATAGGACAATGCATCACAGCGCTGCTTTCTTTAGCCTCTGCATCGTAGGCAATACCTCTCCGATCCTCCCAACAGCAAGACACCCAGTTACACCTAGTGCTCTTCAGCTCATTGCAGGATGGCCCTATTGACAGGGCTGGTCGTATAACCTATCTGGAACCAGAATAAGCTTGATTAGCTAGAATCCAGCACCTTAGGGTAGTGAGGCAGGGATCGGAGCATGATATGAAACTACTATATACTTAAGTATCCTGAATTAGGAGTTATAGTTTGCTAAAAGTCAGAGCTTACTTGGCTCTTTTCCCTATAAAAGTAAGCTTTTGGATGATTGTAAAGGCAAGAATTGCCCATATAGCTCATTTGGAGCAGTCTAGTCTAGTTCTTCTTGGTTACAAAACACTATACCTTTATCATGCAAGGCTAGCTAAGTGGTGATGCTGTTACTGTTCCCATTGGTCTTTTAAGAGGCAGGATAGACAAATAGCAACAACTTAGCTAAGATAGTTTCTGGGATTTAGAATTTGCATATGAACTAGTATATATATAAATATCTGGTGCAATACCCCAAATTCTAAATCCCATCCTATTCATACCCAGGTAACTATGCCTTTCTACCCTTCACCTCCCACTCCCCCCTTTCTTTTTCCTGTTTCTGCTTTGTACAAGGCCACTCTGCTTTGTCATGCATTCTTTGAACCATGGCCTCTTAAGGGGGCGACAGGCGGTTTAGAACAGCGTGGACAAGCGAGACGGTATTATTTCCTCCTGTGCCCGCAGGTGACTATGAAGGGTGTTCTTTGACTGTTCTTCTACCCTTGGCCTATGATGATATTCCTTATACTGAGGCAAAACTGAGGTCATAAAGCCTGTGGTTTTGTATCTGAGTCTTGATAGCTGTTAATAGATCACCTTTTGTGCAAGACCAGCGCTTGTCCCAGTCATGCTTACTCCCAGTTGTCTTTTATTGCCCCGTATTGAAATATATTAACCAAAGGATCCCTGACCTGCAGGAAAGAGTACACAATACAGAACACTTTGCCAATGCAAAGCTGTACCAATTCTGCTTCATATAACCCAACATCCAAGAATACACCCTGACTACTTACAGAAGAACATATTCATAGCCAGCCTACTTCCACGCAGCAGCACAGTACTTTGCATGTGTGGAATGCTATACCACCTGTTCTCAAGATGGATGCCAATCTTGGCCCTTTGCCAGGCGCCAAGGAGTTGATTGTGCTTCCTTCCAATTCCAATTCCCTGCAATTCATATCCATACATCTCTTAGGTTCACAATATATTACTTAGCAGCCAATCCCAAATTTACCCTAGGTAGGATAGGGCAGCTTATGGAACAATGATACTGCTAGATGAATGTTATATACCTCGCAACTTGCGCCAATATGTGTTTGTTAAGCATTATGCTTGCTATTGCTATCTACTTGGTAATTAGGCCATGAGCTGTCTTGCAACATGGCAAGTATGGGTGCTAAGAGGTGATATTATTGTAGATAAAGCATTGCTCTCGCTGTAATACTGGTAGTTGAGAGCTGCCTGACCAGGTGCTGTTGGGTAAGCCTCTTGTTGTCCCGGAGTTTGTTGTTGCCCAGGGCCTTCAGGGAGTCGTAATTACCTCATGGCAACCAGCGACCGGCAGCCAAGAGAGAAACCAAGCAGCTGCGATTCAGCGCCATCACGGTCCCCTTTGTTTTACAGGCATCTATCTGCTTGGATGTGGCGGTTTCTTGGCCTGCTATTATTACTCGTCAGCAGAGCTTGAACCTGCATTCTTTCTCAGCCTGTGCTGCTTAACATGCAATTTGCCAGCAGTGCCAGCCTCATCACTCCTTCTAGTTCTAGGAAGGCTTCCCACATTGTCCATCTCCCGAGCATATATAAAAGAAAGAATGGGAGGCCGAGAAATCATAGCTGGAAAGCCGGGGCCTGAGCCAGGTCGGCGCCGGAGGGTTGCGCTATATCACATCGAGGGGGGCTGAGTCGGCGGGGATGGTGCAGCGATTTTAACAGTCCGTTGGGAGACAAACCGTGCCATTTCACAAGGCGCTATCTTCATATCATCAAAGACACTCGGCTTGCTGCCAATCTGTTCAGCAGTCTGCCTCGTGTGTATCTTTCCGTGAGACGTGATCTCCACATGAACCATTACCACCATCATAAGACTCATCATGCGTGCTGGCGCTTCCCACCTCAAGCCCTCTCCCTCCTCTGCCTCTCCATCTCCTCCCTAAATGCATTTCCGCCCTGCTGCTGGCGAGGGAAATGCTCACTTGTCGGCGTGCCCGCTAGGCTTCCCAGTCCATCACTATCCCTCCTGACGTGTCCACGGCCGCCACCCATCCTGATGTCCCGGGCGTCTTCGTCATAGTGGTAGTCCCTCTGTCCATCGTAGTTCCTAGGCTCATCGCGGTACATGTGCTCCTCGGGCACGTTGTCCATCATGCGGATGTTGTGCATGGCGCTCTTCTTGCTGCCCCTCATCGTCATTCTCTTGGCGCGGCTCTTCGCTATGCCGTAGCCGCGCCGCCCGCGAGACATCAGATTGCCGACGTCAATCTTGCGTGTCTTGCGGTTCCACATGCACACGCCGCAAATCATGATGAGGCAAAAACCGAATATAACCGGCAGGCCGATGAACAGGGCCGCGCCCTTGGGGAGCGTAGGGGACGCCTGGTGGTACGTGGGCGCCTTGGTGACGAGGACGGTCGGGCCGGGGTAGGACTTGGTGACGGTCTCGCCGTCTGAACCCAGGGCGTTGAGGGTCAATGTAACGTTGACCGCCTTGCCGTTGCCCTTCGACAGATAACTGCTGCCGGGTGTCCAGGCGTAGTAAGACCATGAGGCCTTAATGTCGTCAGACGTGAAGGCATCGTCGCCTGCCTCGCCGGTCGTGCTGTTGATGTAGGTACCGGCGACAGTCACCTGGGTGGTGTTGAGGACGGAGGGGTCCCAAGTGACTGTTTACATTTTGTCAGTCATGGTTCTCCAAGAGGGGAAGGAGGACGCCAGCGACTCGGAGGGAGGGGAGAGCAGGGACCAGATCGATGACATACCGTAGTACGTAGTGCCCACATAGAGTGAACTGTTCTTGGCGGGCTCACAGAAGGGCACGTAGTCGCCATCCGTATTGCTGCACACGAGGAAGGATCCCTTGCCCTTCTTGTTGGAGGCCGTCGGCTCTGCGGCAGCGGTGCCGCTGCTCGTGGTCAGCTCGCCATACTCGGTCCGTGTGAGGACCGTCGCGGTGAGCACGGTGGGTATGGCTGAGAGGGTCGTCATGGAGCCGTCTGAGACGGTGACGACGGGCGTTACGGTGGTGGGCATGCCGGTCTTGTCGACGCTCACCCACGCGTCTGTGGCCTCAGCTCGAAGCTCCAGGGCGGGTGTGACGGCGGGCGCCGGCACGGCCTCGACGGCCCCGAGGAGGAGGGTAGTAGCGGCTGCTGCTGCTGCTGCGAGCAGCTTTGCTGAGGAAATCATCTTTCTCGTTTTGTCTCTTGCTGGAAGCTTGATGTGGGATAAATGAGGGCCTCGTTTCAAACGTGGTCGATGCGCTTCACGCCTTCACACGATAAAAGAAGCGAGCGTGGGGTTCCAAATGAAATCCAATTAGACTAGAAGGAAGAAACGAGTGGCAGCTTCAAGTGAGCCTTAGAGAGAGGAAGAGAAAAAAGGACGATCTCCGTCTCGATCTTCAGGAGGGCAGCCCTGCTACTAAAATAAGGAAGGGGAAGAAGGGCCGAGCGGTCGCGTCCAGCTTTCCACATCCTCGGACGGTTCATCCCTTGGAGCTTCGATGAATAATGGGCCGCATGTGGCAGTGGTAAAAATGGCGCTACTGCGCTGCCTGGGATCCGCGCGGAAATGAGCCTCAGGGGTACCTGCCATAGGCCAAGCTTCACCGTAGCACTGGGCGTACCGTTGGCAGGGGTCCCTGCGGGGGAATAAACGGCGGTATAAGAACCACCCATCCCAGCGCATGCAGGTACAGGCCCACCTGCTACTTAGTTGTCCGTGCAGCAAAATTCGATGCGCATCACAAGGCTGAAGATCTGCAACCATATCACTCCAGCGCGAGTAACTTGTCTCTCTTTTTCCGCTTCCGTCAGCCTCACCTCCTGAAACGTGCAGGATGTTCAAGTCTGATGTGCTGCTTGTCTTCTTGCGCCAAGTGCTCTGAGTATAGCCAATAGTTTACCCACAGAGCCCTCCTTCTAACTCATTTCAAGCCTTCAAGTATGCACATTGTAGCAGAACTAAGGAAGAGGTGCTCAAAAAACAATCGATGTTGGCTATTTTAAGATGAGGTAGGGTGCGGATCTACCGACTATTAGGTTAGGATCTGGCTGGACGAACGATGCAGTCACTGCCATATAACATCGTGCGTGGATTGAAGAATGCAGAGAGATACGTAACCGCTGTACTTGATATTATGAATATACAGAATAAAACAAGACGAGAAGAGACGAAAAGACCATTGTGACACAAGAAGATAGTGAAGGCCAAGGCAGTAGTCAGATAGTTTGGGACAAAGTGTAGACATAGTTACTTATACATACAACACAGAACGGTATCGTGTAGATTCAGGCATATATGGTGCGCCGCTGCTCATATTTGATGGCTCTAGCATTCCATCTGGAGTAGGGAAAGATATCATATCAAGCGCATGGAGCGCTCAAGGGTACAGCTTATCCAGCCTTTGATTTCATCGAGAAATCGTGATAAATAGAGTAGTGCGGTACTTGTGCACTCTGACATTACTTCCCCCTTGACGGGACGCCACTGGGTACTTTGGCAATTAGGAGGAATTTCCGCAGCTTATTTCTATAGTGGTAGATCACAAATTCTGATACACCTCATTACACTGCAAGAAGTAGCCAGGACCAAAATGTAATGGAGAGGTTCAAGAAAATATGATCACAACCACACACACCTATGTCCTATCCTCCAACAAAGGCCACAGACGATACGTTTTCCTCGGGCCGCTGTAGAACCCCCGCTAGCCCGTTGCAGAGCGGATTATCTGGATTGGTGACATGGTAAGAACGACCAAGAGGCAGTGTAGCCAGACCACTGTCCTTGCTGTTGGGTAGACAAGAGAAGAGAAAGAGCAGCAGCAGGGTCAAGACTGTTGCTAGTTAACAATAGGCTGAACAAGGGATAGGAATAATATCACGTGTATCATCAATGCTGATATTATTACCAAAAGTTGGCAGTCAATAAGAACAGTAACAAGTCTTATGCAAGAGAGAGGATGGATGATGCCCCAGGGAACCGAACCCAGCAAGAGAAGAACTTTCGAGCGAAACTTCAGGAGGAGATAGGATGTCGTCCAGAGCTTGGGTCAGTCTGAACAGCCAGATACCAAAGAAAACTTCTCTAGGCGATGACTCAAAGAATTGTGTTCGGTCTTCGATCTTGAGCAGACGATGACCTTTATACAGGGAAGGGCTCTAAGGAGACGAGGACAGGTGAGGAGAAGACGAAAGCATGAGACGCAAGGAGAGCTAAGAGATGTGCCGCCGCCGTCGAGGAGCGACCTCAAGAGAGACGGTCTTGTAGCAAAGAATTATTGATTCTTCAGCCGAGAAAAGGGGGGGGGGGGGTACGTAAAGGTCGAACAGCATGGCTAGCCGGCTGCATATTCAGAAAAGAAGCAGAAGCTTTGCACCACAGATATCACCGCCCACAGAAACGTCAATGTATTCTCCTAGTTTCTCTCTAGCCAAGTGGGAAAGAGGATAATAGCCGGCCAGCATTGTCGCTGGGATTTGCAAGGACAGAAGGGGAGGTATACAAGGCACAAGCGCGGCCGCACTCATCCGTTGCAGCGGGCTGTGAGTATCTCCAGATACCAGCTAGCGGGGCGATTCTACCGACACCGCACCAGCGCTCCTTGGCCGCAAGAACCTGTTGAAGATGTAGGTGACCAATCTTAGGTGGGAAGAAAAGGCGCTGCCAGGGCCGGCGCTTCCTGGTGCCAACTGAGACAGAACGAACCCCTGTTTGGGATAAAAGATAGATCGACGTCCTCCGAAATTATGCTACTGGAGACGGTATTTGCAGTGATGGGCGATCATGGACGATCTCAAGCGTCTTTCTGCCGGGTATCTCAAAATAACGATGCCGAGCTTATGTTGCTCCATCTCGTGGCTTATACGGCCGGCCCAAGCCGTCTCTCTTAAGCCCACAGAATCTCGCACCCGGTCTTGCCTCCCACCTTCAGCCTTGCGTGCACTCATCCATACTTGTCATGCTTGTTCTTGACCTTCAAATCAAGTAACCTCTCATGATAGTCGCCTTCCCGCCTCGCCCTCTTCAGCATCTTGACCTCGTCCTCGTCCAGCCTCCGGCCCACGGCCTCCTCCAGCTCCTTTCTGCTAATCTTCTCCCTGGCCTTCTCCTCCTTGGAGGCCCTTAAGCGCGGCTTGAACCGCGCCTGCATGCGTATGCGCAGCGTCGTGTCGAAGTTCATCTCGGTCGCGTCGCCTCGGACCTCGGGCAGCGCATTGGCACGAGACGACTTTGAGGCCTGGACGGTGAGGTACGTATCACGCAGCGTCTGCACCTGGAAGGTCCCGGGTGTGTCGGCCGTCGCGATCAGGACAAAGGACTCGAGCGGGGAGATGGCCTCGGTGGTGGCCGTGAGTATACCGTACTTGTCGCAACCCAGAAATCTATCATCCAAGGGAGTTTCCCGTCAGCCATTTCCGCTCCTGCTCACCTACCACCAGCCCAGTCCATGGATTCCATGAATGACCGACCAACCGACCAACCGACCAAGCCACCAGCCAGAAGCGACAACAACAATGAGCTTTCCGTACGAACAAACTTACTTGCCATGATGCCCCTTGAACCGATGGTTCTCCGTCCCCGCGATCCGATTCGCGACCCAGACCATGCGCACATCGTGGGGCTCCGCGGTGGCTGGGTTGTCCTCGACCATATTCTCGACGGGCAGCGTGAACACCTTCCCGTTGGCGTCGCACGCGAGGGCTGTCACGGGTTCGGTGGGGAGGACGAAGACGACCGGGCCCGAGACGTCGGAGACGATGTCGGCCGAGACCCAGCTGTCGTCGTTCTGAACATTGTCATCCTCCTGGTCCTGCTGCTTCCTTGCCGACGCTGCCGCCGGCTCTGTCCTCCTGGCTGCCTTGGTATCGTTCAAGGTGGAGGCTGCGTCGTCCGCGTCATCTCGGGCCTCCCGCTTGCGCTTCTTGGGTTTCTTGTCGCCCTTGAAGCTCAGGGGCTTCACCATCGTGCAGGAGGACAGCTGGGGGGGGGGGGGTGTTTCCAAGGCCGAGGAGTCGTCAAAAAAGGGGGAAGGGAGGCCTCGAGGTTTGTCTGTTGGGCAGCCACCCGGTGTCAAACTGAGTCGTCTGCGGGTCGCGTTCGTCCGGTGGGATGAGGCCGATGTCTTTGCTGCGCGCGCGTGGGGGTTTACCTTTGATTGCTATCGCGGTCAGAGCCCTCGTGGGTAACCAGGATCGTTGGAAATGAGGGCAAAGGGGTGGGGCGTTGGGCAGCAGAGCTTAAAACCGTAGGATTTTAGGATTGAGAGAGGTGGATTCTTTTCTTCTTTTTCTTTTCCCTTCGGTATCATCGAAGGAGGAGCTGGTGGTCGAAGCTCTAGATAATGCTATGGTAGGTGCGCACCCTTGGTTCTGGATGCGTGGTCGTGGTTCCGGAGGCTTGCAGGGGGGCTTGGGGGCTTGGCTTGAGGCTCTGTAGGGGTAGTACTGTACAGTAGTAGGCTGCACCCCTGAAGGATTGTACATAGTACTGAGTGACTAGGATACCTCTCTTCCTTACCGCTGAGTTAGCACGATTAGCAACCACACGACCTGGTTATGTAAGCTTGCCCGCTATCTTGGGACGTTCATAGTACTGTTACATAGCGGGTGAGGACGCTAGAGGCATAGTTGCAGGGAAGCTTTACAGAGGGTGGGTTTTTGACTACATAGAGGATAGAGGATAAATCCATCCTTGAAGTTGAAACGCGTGATCGCGGACCTCTTTCTTACTTGTCCCTCTCTCAAATTCTAGGTGCAGTCTTCGGAACTTTCCCGCAGTGCCATTTCAGAATAAGGAGATAAAAGAAAAAGAAAAGGCAAGGATCCAGAAGAAGGAAGGAGAAAGAAGAAAAAAAGAAAAAAAGAGAAAAGGGAAAAAAAAAAAAAGAGAGAATGGCCCCCATCGCGCAGGCGGTTACGGTCTCGCTCGAGGAGCTAAAGAAAGGTCTGTTTCTTCTTCAATCTCGCCCCCCCCATACACGCACGCTCCTACGCACGAACCCACCCAATCCACACTCAACGCCTCTGCCATATGGTGCCATGTGTTATTGTTTCTGGGCCGGTGGAGGCGGCTAACGCGAAATTCTGGCCAGGCTCTGTGCCCTTCAGCACGCTCCAGGAGGCATTCGGCCCGGAGTCGCTAGGGATTCTCGTCGTCAATGACGTACCCCCCGAGTTTGCGGATCTGCGGCGCCGTGTGCTGTCTTACTCGTCCTATCTTGGGAATCTCCCCAAATCCGAGCTAGGTACGTATCTTGTGTGTTCATATCTGAAACACGACATCAAGGGATGGAGGAGGGACGGAGGAGCAAAAAGGGGGGGGGGGCGAGGGTGGGGAGTATGAGGTTATCTCGGGGACGGGTTGACAACACACACACACTCACACGTCACAGATCAGCTCGAGAATGAGAAGGCAAAGTACCTTACTGGTTGGTCACTGGGCAAGGAGACGCTCAAGAACGGCCAGGTAGACGACCTCAAGGGCTCGTTCTACGCCAACTGTGCCTTCTACATCGATCCAAAGCTGTCGTGCGCGGTGCCCACAGGGGAATACAACGAGGGCAACTTCCCCGAGTACCTGAGCCCCAACATATGGCCCGGTGAGGCCGTGCTCCCTGGCATGCGTGCCGCTGTCGAGGAGCTGTGCAGGCTCATCATCGACGTCGCGGTGCTGGTTGCGGGCGCGTGCGACAGCTTCGCCGAGCAGGAAATCCCGGGCTACCCAGCGGCATATCTACAGCGTATGGTGGCCGGGTCTATGACCACTAAGGCGAGGCTGCTGCATTACTTCCCAGAACCGGCTGCTGCTGGTGGTGGTGGTGGTGGTGGTGCTGCTGCTGCTGCCCCTGCGGCGGACGGCGACGAGGATGACTGGTGCGCCACGCACTTGGACCACGGCTGCCTCACGGGCCTGACGTCGGCCATGTTCGTCGACGAGGGCGCCACCGACCCGACGGTGCCCAAATTCGAGCCGTCCGTGCCGGAGGCGCTGCAGCCCCTCGACGAGCTCGATGCCTCGCCAGACCCGGCGGCTGGACTGTACATCAAGTCCCGCACAGGGCAGACGGTGCAGGTGAAGATCCCGCGCGGCTGCATCGCGTTCCAGACGGGCGAGGCGCTGGAGCGCATCACAGATGGGCGGTTCAAGGCTGTGCCGCACTTTGTGCGCGGGGCCAGGGCGACGGGCCCCGGTGCGAGGGTAGCGCGGAATACGTTGGCCGTCTTCACGCAGCCGAACCTGGACGAGGTGGTGGACCGTGGGCGGGGCATCACGTTTGGAGAGTTTGCGAGGGGTATCGTGGCAAAAAATACAGTTTCTTGAGGGGGGAGGGGGGGGGGGTGTGTCATGTCCAAGGGCAGGCAAGTTGTCGTCTTGCCGATGTTAGATGAGCAAAAAGATGAAGGAAACAAACCAACCAGCCCAGATCAATGTCACAACCTGTGTGGGTGTTCTTACTGAATCTAGCCTGCCGCAAATACCCTGATGTACTGATTCAGTTTTGACCTCCCAAGGTGTTTCTGGTCTTCTGGCCTAGAACATGATCTGTGGACACCATTGTTAGGGAAGAGGGCCACGGGCCCCGCGAACCGTGTTGGACTTGCTCGGGGCCCCTTCGTGGTGGGCCTGTCTACCTTTTTTTCTTCTTGCTGCCATGCTTCTGCCCAGTAAATTGATTTTGGGAAAGAAAATTGGACATCGCCACGGGGGGCCCACTAAGCATGTACCCGCTATTTATTGTACTTGTGGTACTATGGTTGAGGAATACCGTGGCACGGTGGTAAAGAGAGGGAGAGGGAGAGAGAAAGTTTGCGTGTATGTGTGCTGCACACACAGACAGCGGCGGTGATTTGGGACTCGGGGTCGTCGGACAGGAGCGTGAATCCGCCACTGCAGGACGACAAGAGCTAAGGGCATAAGGTGATCCGGCCCAGAACCTCCTAGAGCCGTTGTCAATTTAAGGGGCTGCTGTTATTACATATTGATGTTCCTTTTTGATTTTTCAGTTACCTATCATATTGAACTGGATCTGAGGTGAGGTAGGAAACAAAGGAAAAAAGGAAGGAAGGAGAAAGAAAGAAGAAAAAAATCGACGATGAGAAGCCAGTCATGGGTCGTTGTTCACATGCAGAGCTTGGTTGGACGTTGAGGCAGGGCGGCTGCGACGAAATAAACAGGCCTCGGGATACTGCATTGGGCATTTGATTGGCAACCTCGCGATAGACTCGGACAGGGGAGGGGGGACGGGAGAGGGGCAGGGATAAGGATCGCGGTGTTTCGGCAGGTCCCTGGCCTTGTTCATGCCAGCCCAGTGTGACATGTACCTGAAGGGAGGGAGTGGGTACTGGGCGTTGGGTGGGATTGGGATTGACGGGGTGCTCATTGGAACGGAGGGAGAGGAGGAAAACAAGAAAGATCTGTGTGTGTGTGTGTGTGTGAGTGAGTGCCTGGCCGTGGTGCGTTGTCCATGCTAATCACTGCAGTAGCTCCAAGCAAGGGTGAACGTCGACCGACTCGCGAGGCTGTGTGTGTGTGTGTGTGTGTGTGTGTGTGTTGTGTGCTGTTCGTATCGTATCAACTGGATTTCATTACGTCGTTATCATGCGTGTGGACTTGGATTGTGTTGCGCGTGAGGTGGTTCCCTGGTGTGATGACTCCGTTGTACATAACATTTGGAGGTGATCCATCCAAAAAGAAGAGAAAAAAAAAAAAAAACTGGTGTCATACCGCGCGTGCCGTCGATTTTCTCTCTCTTCTGCCCTTCAGGGTACTGTATACTGTAGTACCACACAGTACGTTTTCATCTGGACAACGAATAGAAGAGATGAGGAGGCGTGATTCGCTGAGAACAAAGGCTTCCCGAGGCATCTGCATGACATCTGCCGCGCCATCGATACAATGGTTGGCGATCTACAGATGCTGCTCAGCCTCCATGGTGCCGGATCCGGGTGTGTGACGAATCCAAAGGTAAGCCTCGGTGTTTAGATCTAGGATTGGGTCTACTACTATAGAAGTTCACTACTGCTATTACGATGGTATAAACCATACGTAGTGCAGTACATAGTAACACGATCGTAGTAAGGATGTTGTTATTAATAATAATAATGATAATCGCTGTCATGACGCTCTCTTTCTTCCTCTTCTTCACCACTTTGAACATGAACAGATCCGGCACGGACTCGTCAGTACAGGACCTGAGGATTTCTATCTGTGGTACCATATATCGCATAACATACACAGTACTACCCTACCACCATACTACCATGATGTGATGGTAGCGCTGGCGCGGGACTGGCTAGACCCTTTTCCGGCGGCTCCGCTTCCAGGTGTCCAACATCCCACGCCGTCACCCTGCTCTTCTCTCGTCTTCTCTCGACTTGTCTCGAGCGTATCATCTGTCGCCAAGGGTCCCCCCATCGGTCCTTCTTCAGGGGTTCCCTGTACCATCCCCTGCTTAGTTCTAGCACGATCGATGGCGGCTCTTGCACTGTACCTTCCTTACCACTACGTACATCGTCATGCCTCTCTCATACACCCAGAGATAGGCCTTTTTTTTTTTTTTTTTTTTTTCCCCTCTTCCGCTCTTCCTTACAACTCCTCCACCCCTTGGTCCGATTTGACCCCACTCGGCCCAACTTTCCGAGGCTAGACGCACCCAGTTCACACACAAGATACAAGATACGGGTTAAGAACACACGGGCTATGTGACAGGGTTCTTGTCTTTTCTCAATGCGGATATGTTCGGAGAAAAAGAGGCGACACGATGCCATGGCTGGAATTTTCTCACCGGATCGCTACGGCGGTCAGGAGGCAAAAAAAAAAAAAAAAAAAAGGAAAAAAAAAAAGAAAAATTGAAAAAACGAGTGAGGCGGAACAAAGAAAGGGGGCACCGGGGAGCCCACGGGGCGCCCACACCGAAGC
>JACWST010000022.1:99571-238391 GCA_014850475.1 Cryphonectria naterciae
GAGGTGAGTGGGGGGGGGTGGGGGGGGGGAGGGGGGGGGGGAGGGTGGGGGGTGGGGGGGGGGTTTTTTTGTTTGGGGGGGGGGAGGGGGGGGGGGGGGGGGGGGGGGGAGGAGAGAGGGTGTCTGTAGTGTGGCATAGCGACTGGTGTTTTCTTCTTTTTTTTTTCTCTTCATTCCTTCCCTTCCCTTTGTGGTCTTTCAAAAAAGTGCATTTTCAGAGCACGGAGAACAAGCAATGCGATAGGAGTTCAATGGTTGATTTTCCTCGGTCATTCTTTTGTTTTCCTGCACTTATAAAGCAAAAGATACCCCTTAGAATCAAAGACACAATAGAGAATCAAATTTTGTATCTTGTTTCCTGCCCTTTTTAGGAAAGTCATGCCAGCTCGGGAACTGGTTCACATCGTACCGTTCCTCATCCTTCCGTGATTCGTTGAAGGAGATGATGGTGGTAGGTATTCCAGGAGTTGAGAGCCTACAGGAACGAGGAGGGCTCGATGGTGGTGTATAGAGTACTATCTACAACATAGTATGTAGGTATGTACCCAAATCAAAAGTTGAAGTCAGTTGACATCACATTGTCCCATGCGAACAGAGAAACACCCTACTCACCTTTCAGGATCGCGAGATCAGGCAGAAGTATCTTCAGCCCGAGTGAACAACCCCAGAAGATACTTTATTTAGTCACGCCATGAATCATCCCATGTTTTTCTTTCCTTTCGGGGTACAAAACGCCCTAGGGGATTAGAAACCTCATACACACACCCAAACTCATTCTTTCTATTCCGGGATTCTTGTTTTTCCTTTCTTGTTTGTAAATTCATGCTGTGTGTGTCTATGTGTGTATCATGCATTGTTGGGATGTTTCCATGCATGAACTTTAACCTTCTTCTTTTTATTCTTTTCTTTGAAACTTGGTCTGAGGGAGACTCCCCTTTTGCCCGTGGATGGGCGCCGGCGCTAGCTCATCAGATTGAAATGGCACGACACGGATGGGGATGGGGAGACGTCGCAAAAATATGATCAAACTGTGAGGCTTAGGCAGTGCAAACTGACACTGTGCCATCAGGCTCGGTGGTTGTCAATTGGAGAGGGTTTGTCTTCTTCCTCAACTGGTTTTTCCTTTCATTCATGGTGCATACAGGTGCCACGTTGTCACGCATGGCCCTTATGAAATTATAGAAACATGCGCCGTCTGAATCACAAACCAGGAAACATCAGCTTCTCTAGTTCATGCCCGTTCCTCCCTTTTTTTCCCCTTGTTCCTTTTCTTCAGAAAAACGTATAATCTCTCCCAGCAGGAAGGATCATGCAGAGAAGATATAGATGGACCATATTGTGGTACCCGTGAAGCCCACATCCCATACCCCCAAGATATTTGGTAGTTTGATATCATTGAAAATCAAAAGTGACAACCCATGCCCCTTGCCCAAGAAGAAACAAGAAAAAAAGAACTCCGCAATCCACCCCCAAGTAGAAACTCCAACGCTGGTATCTCATTTTGCGTGACGTGCAGTGTGGACGGCCATCCAAGAAAGAACCCCCTCTCGTGAAGCGAACGACGGGAGCGTTCCTGACGTAATATAAATATGGTGGCAATTTGGAAAAACACAAAAAAATGATTATGCAACAAAAAAGCAAAGAAAAAAGATGACCGCCCCCTTTTCCTCACTCAATAACTAAAGTCGACGTGGCCCATAGACGTTATTGCTTTATTTTCTGCTTCCGAGGCAGAATTGACAGCTGTTAATGATTGATCCGTCTCCGCCTCTGATGGCCCAGAAGAATGTGATGAGGTCGGCTCCAGCTCCTGTTCCTGCGGCGCGACGCCCGAGTCTGAGTAGCCCAGGTCGCGCATCTGCTGAAAGCTCCAGCTGGGCTCGAACTGTTCGCTCTTCCACGCCTGCGGCACCCGCTCGTACATCTCGTCGATCTGCTCCAGACTGATCTTGCTCGTCTCGTACACGAAGGCCCAGGCGAAGAAGGCAGCTACGACGCAGAAGGCACCCCAGACAAAGAACACTCGGGTGCCCATGTCGGCGTAGCCTGTACCCTCCTCGACCATGTAGGGGGTTCCGTACGATATGCCGAAGTTGAGCAACCAGTTGGATGCTGTCGACACGGAGGTTGATTTGGCTCGGACTTTGAGAGGGTATATTTCGGAGGTGATGACCCAGGTGACGGGGCCCCACGATGCGGCGAAGAAGAAGATGTCAACGCAGATGAAAACCACGAGGAGCTGATGGGCCGTGGTCTTCATGGACTCGCCAGCAGCGATAGTGAAGGCTGCGATCAGTAGCTGACAGACAGCCATGGCAATGGCGCCGACAATGAGGACCTTCCGACGGCCCCATGACTCGATCACGAGGAGGGCCGGAAAGGTGGATAGGAAGTTCACGATGTTGATGATCATGCTGATGAGGAAGGAGTTTGAGATACCAGCGCCGGTGAAGAAGGTAGTGCCGTAGTACATGATGAAGTTGACCCCCGTCAGCTGTTGTAGCATCTGGAGACCACATCCGGTCAGGGTCCGCCGTCCGAGGTGCGGTGTGCCCATGATGATGTCCTTGTAAGTGTCGGGTCCGAGGGCTAGTTCGTATTCGTGGTTCGCCTCGATCTCGGCCAGCTCCTCGACCAGTGCCGGATGCAGCCGATCCAGGCGACGTAGGCGACTCAGCGAGATGGCAGCGGCATCTTTCTGTCCACGTTTGATGAGGAATCTAGGGGTCTCGGGTAAGATGAAGAGACCCAGTGAGAGTATGACGGCCCACGTGAATTGCAGGCCGAGTGGTATCCGGTATGCAGCCGCCCCGTCCATCTCATTGGTGAGCATGTTGACGACAGAGGCCGTAAGCAGGCCGGCGGTGATGGATAGCTGGTAAAAGCAGACCAGGGTTCCTCTGATCCATTTCGGTGCCATCTCAGCCTGGTAGATGGGCACAAGGACGGATATCACGCCCACGCCGACGCCAGCAAAGAATCTGTCGATGAATGTACCGTGTCAGTGTCCTGCTCATCAACGACAACACACTAATGAGGACCTCGGTGTTGGTGGTGTTCAATGCCCTCAAGACCTACCTTCCAGCTAATAGCATCGGTATCGCCTGCGCACAGACCTGGAATATACAACCAAAGTTGAACACGGTGACGGCAGCTATCAGTGACTTGCGTCTTCCAAAGTAGTCTCCCACAGGGGCGGCAAGCAAGGCTCCCAACACCGTCCCGAGGCTGAGGATCGCAACGATGATTGCGGTCTGGGATGGTGTGAGCGCATAAACGTTGTGAACTTTATATCCGGTCGAGAACTGGTCCCTGAAAGCCCTCATCGCGAGGATGCCATTAATTGTCCTGTACATGCCAAGAAGGCCAGGTCAGTTACCCTGTCTCCCCAAAGAAATCACTTTTCTCTCCCCCCTTGGACACGAGCGCGTCGTTTCCTGTAGATCGGCCTCACCCTGTATCATAACCAAACAAGAGACCTCCGGATGCGACAAAGATGCCGATCATGATGGCCGGGGCGGAGGAGCCGGCGACATTGTCTGGCTTTCGCCAGCCCATGGCAATCGCCATGGTGAGAGTGTTGAGGCCGTCAAGCCACCTTCTTTGGATGGGATCTCGTCTCGGTGTGTCTGTGGGTGGGTCTCCTCTCGAGGGATCGTGGGCTTGGTTGTCGGCGGCAGACTCGACCTATGGTCTCGTGGACGACCATTTGCAGCAGAAGCAATGGCCGAGGACGGTCGCAGCCGCAGCAGCAGCAACAGCAGCAGCAGTAGCAGGTGTTTCGACGAGAGGTTGGTCCAGGCGGAAGGGGTGGCTCGAGGACCGATGAGACGAGATTGACGAGAAGTGGAACCGGAGACGAGTGATTGGGATAGGGTGGAAGTTGGTGGTGGGTGGGATCAGGCTGGACTGGAGGGTGGAATGGGCGATGGCCAACGACGGATGGTACGGGAGCAGGAGCAGTATGCGCGCAGTGTCAAGGTCAGGCCAGGTCAGGTCAGATAAGATGGAGAACAAAAGAATGGAGACGAGGGGAAGGGGGGAAAGAAGAGAGAGACAAGAGGTAGTAGAGAAAGGATCTTTTCAGACTTTGGCTCAAGTAGACTGGATGGAGACGAGAGGAAAGGACTGGGGTGGGAAGCGGAAGTGGACGTGGACATGGGAACAAAGTATGGTCGAAGATTGAAAATGGAAAATGGCCGGGCCAAGGGGGGGGGCGCGGCGGCGGCGACGGCGTTCAAAGGGCTTCGCACAGAACAGCCAGCAGAAGGGCCATGGGTTTACAATGGGGGAAAAAGGGCGATCAGCTGGCCCCATCCTGGGGGGTCCGGCTCTTGATTGGCCCAGATCTGAACTAGCGGATTTTATCTTTGGCGGGAGGCGCTGGGGAGGAGGGGAGGGGGCAGACCAGGTTTAGGCGGTTCAACTCGGGGGGTTAGTGTCACTATGGTACAATGGTCAGTGCCTTTTTTTCCTCCCCCTGCTCCCCCAGGGGGCCCTACATACTGTATTCCTTAGTGACCACTCAGGCGCTGACCTCCACCTCCCAGAACCAAGCCCTCCTCCAGCCAGTGCGCCTTTTCCTTCCCATGTAATATTCTGTATGTATATACACAGTATTTTCGATATTTTCTGTCCTCTTTGCAACAGTCTTTAAGGAGGCTCCCATCTCTAGATTTTGATCGTGTGAAAGGCAATAGCTTGGCTGGGCCATCGAGGGAGGATCGTCCCGCGGGTTAGAGCCAAACCGTTTGAGACCTGGAGTTCCAGTTGATGGTGGTAGGTAGTATTGACGGCGTTGGGTTACCAGTCCTGCGGTATGCCGGCAGCACCCCAAGTAAGCCACACCGTGTCTTCCCCGCATCCCTCCCTCCCCATCATCTCCCATCCCCGCCCTCACTTTGAGATTGTTCCTTTGTACCCTTCCACCCGACACATCACGATTCAACCTATTTGACGGCGTCGGTGTCATCGTCGTCGTCGTTGTTCTTTGGCATATTGGCGTACTTTTGTGTGTTACAGTCGTGTTGCTTGGTGGACAAAAGCACAGAGAGGCTTCGGACTTTTGCGTGTTGAGCTAGACTTGATGGGCCAGCCTCGAGAGCCGAGTCGATTCCTGTGTGGGGGACTTTTCCTCTACTGGTCTTCTCTTGATACGGTGACATTGCCTGCCCTCCAAGAACGCCACGCACGCCTCCTGGATCACCTGAATGCAACGAGACTGCACATGTGGTTGACAAGTCGTCTGGAGAAAAAACCAAATCATGGAGGGTGTGCTCCACAGAAATGAATGGGGTGCTTTGCTCTGCAGGCTACAGATCATATTGTCACCACCCGACGCACTGCATTCCTCATGGCCTCGTTTTCTCTTCCCGGCGACCTTGCGCAGAGCCTGTCTCCTCACCTCCCACCCATGGCAGCGAGTCAGCGACACTGCGTGGTACAGCGCTCTACATGCTTGGCAGCTTAATGCAGCTTGTGACAAAAACAGCTTGTGACAGGGGCCCTGGCTAACGACAGGCTGTCGCTTCTGCCTCCTTGAGCTCCAACCTCGAACATCCCTACCACGGCATCGAGATGGAGTCCCGATTCCGCCCCTCTCTCTTGAGAGACTCTCTTTCCCAAAGAGGGTGGAGAGGACAAGAGGCCGCAGGAGGAGGAAGAGGAGGAAGAAGAAGAGGAGGAGGAGAGGGAGGAGGAGGAGGGTGGCATGACACCTGCATTGTGCAAAATTAAGCCGGTGTACACGGTGCGAAGCACTTCAGAGCGGCCCCCATGCGCACTGGGTGGGCTGCTTCTACCCCGGATTTGGCCGGAGCCCTTTAGAACCTCCGCACCCACCTTCGCGGTGATCTTCGCCAGCCTCGTCAAAGAAAGCCCCTTCGACGCGATGGATTCAAACTTCCCGTGTTCCGAAAAAAGTCGAGTCTCTCCATAATGGATGTCCCGAACGAGCTCAGTCAGATGGACACTCGGACACTCATCATCAACATCAGCCTTATGGGCTCGTGCGCCTTACGTGCAGCAGATATCGCGCAGCAAACCCTTTTTCTTTTCCTACCACGGCGCAGGATCAAGAAGAACCTAGCCCCGGAATCGGACCTCCATACCCCAGGGCCAACCTCCGCCAAGGGCAGATAGTATCCTCATATGATCATGGAAAGTTTCGCTTACGAACTCCGCGCAAATCTTATCATGATGCATAGTATGGTTCGCCGGGCAGTTTGGGGTCCCTTGGCCCAGGACCAGCAAGCAAGAATATTGTCGAGCGAGGGTGAGCATCCCGCAATCCTTCGCGTCTTCCCCGACCTGATCCACCGGCTCGACGAGGTTTAGCGTTACGAATCCTGCATTTGCAATTCCCTCTCGCCCAGCGCGCGCGGGGAGCTGCGCCGCTCGGTGACAGCCTTGGCCTAGCCGTCTGTGGTGCCTGGCCCCAGAAAGCTACCGCAATCTGTTTCCTCACATAGAGAACTTTTCTGACCACGGCACGTTCAGGAAGGAAGCCCTCTCTCTTTCGCTTTCGTTCCAGAGGCAGAGCCTCAAAGAAGCAGACGAAGCAAATTCTTCGAAGCGATGTGACAACCCTCCGGAGCATACCGTCTTTGTCTGACCACCTCCCCGAAGATCGCCTCAGACATGGCTGCAGCCCAAGGGAGGGGGTCAGCTATCACGCATCTGCATGCCTGTGGTCACATATGCCCGCTGGGCGCACCTCCTCCACCCGGACTTGGTGTGGACAGTCCGGTTGCCTTGCTAGCATCATTTAACTCGCAGAGCACCCCCCCCCCCCCATGTGTTACCTGAAACCACTCGGCTAACAAGTTTGTCCGTCTGCAGCATGCCCCATGTCGAGGCCCTCCTCGGGTGCTGTCTATAATTGGCAAGGCTGGTCGACGTGACGGGCCTACAGTACTCTTTCGTACCTTTCTTTTATACCGCTTGGTCGGGAGTGGATTAGTAGATGGGAAACGGTTCTGGAGAATAGGGCCCCCGTCTGGTGGACTTATTCACGCTGTTCTCCTCTGGTAAGATCGTCTCTCACATGTCAAGCGAGCCTGCAGCCTATCGTGAAGGGGAGGGCGGGGGCGAGTGAAAGCGCCTTCCTGGTTGAGTGAGGGCTGCATTGGATGTTGGCCGGCCGAAAGCTTGCTCTCCGACTTCTGCCGGCGCCGACAGTTTCTTGATGCCTGGGGACGGCTAATGCCATTCTGGCAGCCGATAGACAGTCAGTCAGTCAGCGTGTTGAGTGAGATGACTGTTCTTGCCCCCTGCTCGTGGCCAAGATCATCGTCTAGGTTGGTTATTTTCCTCCCCCTTCACCAATCAGTTGAACCGGTGGCGCGCATCAAAAGTCTTAGCATAAGATGCTGCACTCCGATGTCTGAGTCTTGAAAATTTCAGGCGCCGGTGGGCAGAGGGAAAATACATTGGCGCGCGAGCCTTGGACTTACACATGTCAAGTCATTGACCCGGCTGCATGTCTCGGTAAGGGAGACTTTTTTCTGACGTTGACCGCTAGATAACACGATGTCATCACCATTCTATGTGGTAAAATTCTTTTTTGTCATGATGAGGACAAATTCGCTACGAATGTGACGG
Organism: Cryphonectria naterciae; assembly: GCA_014850475.1. Taxonomy (NCBI): domain Eukaryota; kingdom Fungi; phylum Ascomycota; class Sordariomycetes; order Diaporthales; family Cryphonectriaceae; genus Cryphonectria; species Cryphonectria naterciae. Next base: position 107,174 of record JACWST010000022.1, read on the forward strand.
GCTAGAAAAGCCTTCAGCTGGGCTGTGTTGCAAATTCCTCTCTAAAATATCCCGAAGGGAAATCACAGGCTCGCTCATAGCCTTGCCATATGACCCAGGGCTCATCATCCGAACATGCGCGAGAAACTCCGTGCGAATCGACAAACCCTTTTCCCTTTCAGCCCAGTGGCCCGCATGTCGCAGTCTCACTTTTGCACCTGTCGTGTCCCGTATAAGGGGGAGGAGGGTGGGTTGTCGCTTACCCTGTGCTGTCACCGATTGATATCGGTACGGCCGGAAAATGGCGAGATGATCACACCCCCTCCATGTTACCCCCTTGCCATACGACCGCTCCTCCAGCCGAGCGCCATGCATCATGCAAGGACGGCAAGGCAGGCCTAGGGCCACAGCAGCTTCTCGTGTGCACTTGGAAGCGCGGCAGTCGTATGTGCCGTTGGCTGCATATCTGTCGCTCTCTTGGGGGATCACAACCACCCTGGATTTTCGAGAGAGGGTGTCTTGTGCCCACCTTCCTTGCCTTGCTAAATTCATCATGGGAGTGTCTGATGGATTTCCTGTTGACATAGGTGGCTGTTTCCGGTGTCACAACACACACAAGTCGTGACAGTCTCTTTTGGCAGACGGACGGACGCCAAGGGCTTACCTGGTGCTACGCTGTCCAGCCAGCTGCTGCAACGTCACACAACGTCCCGCCGCCTGAAGGGAGTACAGGGAAAATTTAGGGAGGCGATCTGCTCAGCTGGGAGGATGGCAACCCTCGAAACCCCGACGCCGTCGGAGTGGGCTGAAGATAAGGCGTGAGAAGGGGGGGGAGAGAGAGAGAGAGAGAAGGAGAGAGAAGAGAAGACACGGTGGGAGGAATCACATGATGGGCAGAAGGATGAAAGTGCTGGCATAACCCCAGCATACAAGAACAGAGATCATCCTTGGCTTCTCGGAGGCTTCTGTCGTACTGAGTCGTCGCGTTTTCCAACTTGTTTCACAACGCTGAGTATGCCGGGGGCCAGACGCGACAATACGACTACGCAACCTTGATGAACAACCATCGGCATGTCGAGTTGTTGAGCAAAAGCAAGAAAAGAGAACTCGCGACGAAAGGGACACGCGAATGGATGGGTTGCTACCAGAACCATTCTCCTCAGCCTCTTGTTGCTCCCAACCACCGCAGCGTCTACTGGGTCAGCCTTGGTGGCGGGGAGTTGAGGATTTTTGCATCGCTGCTCCGTCCGATGGAAATACTCTTACATTATCCCGCTGTGTATCACTCGTCTCGGCTGGAGATCTCTGGTCTATGAGACCGGCCCTCGTGTCACCTCCTCGGCTTCTTTGAATTCACGCTTCTTTTGGGCGGGCTTGTGGATACTCGCAGCTCCAATGTAGTCTTCTCTGTAGCTAGCACGCACCATGGGATGCCTTGCTCGCGATAATGACCAGTGTCACCAAAACTGATCTCACGCGCAAGCTCTCTCTCTATTCACTCAAATGCTGAATCAAGTACTAGTCTCCGCTCAAACCCCAGCACTTGGGAGGAGCCGCCATGGGTGGATGGGATTTTATAGTTGCTCAACCAGTGGAAGGCAGGTGTACGGAACGTGAGCCAGCCAAGTGACGCAGTGAGGAGGCCTTCTTCAGCCTGTGAGCGTCCCGCTCGCATATGGGTCAAGCAACCCTCGGGCAACAGGTCTATCTTATGCACATATACCGCATCCTCCAAATATGATGAGTGACCCGGCTCGAATTCATCAAATCGCCTTTGTAAATCATGGCTGTCATCAACTCATTCCTGAGAGTCAAGGACATATATTGCTACATGATCCAGACATCCCTCGGCAAACCCTCACTGCCCTGTCCCAGAAGAAAAGCGATCATGAGGCAAAGGACACGAGTCATCCAGCGTGTGCCCCAAATTGTGTGGTATATTCTGACAATGCTGCTATTGATCGCATGTCAAATCCGTGGGCAGCATGTCGTATTTGTGTTGAGTATTGGCTTGGAAAGTTGGCAGAGTTGGAAGTTCTGTCGCAAGCTTGTGACAACATCAAAAGGAGAAGGACGAACGAGAAAGCTGGTGAGTGAGGGCACAGAGAGTATGAATACAAAATGATTATACGACGAAAAGAAAGCACCATCTCATTCATTTCCATCAAACATAAAATGATACCATCCTCTTCATTCCTCGTTGCCATACAGCCCATGCTGAGTCGATGTTCGAACGGAAAAAAAGGCCATACCCAATCGAACTAGATGTAATCTCGGGTTGCTCAATAGCCAATGTTGGTCTACATTGTTTACAAATGGTCTCGTCCCAGAGTAACATGTCTGTCAACCCTTGTCACTTCCCCGGCACAGCTAACTCTTCTATAGCTCCAAGCTAGGAGTCTGTCCTTTTACCCTGCCAATGACCTGCTGTGGCGCATACTTGGGGATGACCTCGTCATCGTGCAACATCTCGAACTCCTCCGTGGCATCACGGCCCATGAAGTTCATGATGGCCTGGGGACCGCCAGGGTGCTCGTCCAGCCAGTTGGTCAAGTCCATCACGCAGCCCTTGACAACGACCCACAGGTCATCCTTCTTGTTGTGCTTGGCAACCTCCTCCAGGGTGTACTCCTTCTCAGGCACCTTGAAGTCCTTGGGGTTGTTAGGCTTGGCTGCATCCTTGGCACCGTCCTTGGGTGAGGGACCGGCTGCAGATGTGCCGGCCTGCGGCGTCACACCAGCACTGGCAGAGGCACCCGAGCCAGAACCGCTCTGGCCCCAGTCGAGAGTCACACGACCGGCGGCGGGGTCGAGGTGCAGGGAGATCTGGCCCAGACGGGAGGCAGGAGTGCTGGCGCCCTTGAGCGCCTGCTGGAACAGGTAGTTGCTGGAGGTATCACCAGCGACGCGACCATAGACGACACAGCCAAGCAGGGACGAGCCACCAAGACGGTTGGCGCCGTGCACACCGCCAGCAAGCTCACCACAGGCAAAGAGGCCGTCGAACGGCTTCTTCTCGCTGTTGAGAACCTGGGCCTTGTCATTGATCTCGATACCACCCATGGTGAAGTGGAGCACGGGCTCCATAACAGAGACGTGGAAGTCATCGTTCACGTCAAGGGGCATGTTGTGGAAGAACTTCTTGCCCCATGGGTCCTTCTGCTTGCCCTCCGCAATGGCGTTGTAGGTCTGGAAGGTCTTCTGTAGGTGGTCTGGGGAGCAGCCAATCTGCTGAGCCAGGTCCTTGCCGGTCATCTTCTTCATAAGACCACGACCGGAGTAGTGGCGGGTATGGAAGTCGAGAGTGTTGGAAGCCTTGGAGTTGAGGCAGAGCCGGATGGGCCACTTGCCCTTCTCCTTCTCCTTCCACATCATGCCGGAGACGTAGTCTCTGTGGCCCAGCTCATCACAGAACCGGTCACCGTCGCTGTTCAACAGGAGACCGCCCTCACCACGCAGGGCCTCGGCAGCCAAGAACTTCCACTTGGAGCCAGGGTCCTTAGGGTCGACCAGACCAGTGGGGTGGACCTGGACAGATTCCATGTCAATCCCGTTTCCGCCGATGGCCATGACCATCTTCTGACCGTCACCCGTGGCGTGGGCACCATTGGTGGTCGCCAGGCCAAAGGTATCGGGCCTGTGCTTCTTCAGCAGAGAGGTGTCGCTGAAGTCCGCGGCATAACCACCTGTGGCCAGCACGACAGGGCCGTCCAGGCTAAGCTCCTCCCCGTTGAACTCATATGTCACACCAGTGATGGTGTTGCCCTCCTTGTTCAGATTCGTGACGCGGGCCTTCTTGATGATCTCGACCCGATCGGGCTCAGTCTCGGCAAGCTCCTCAAGCCTCTGCATGAGAGCATATGTGATGGCCATGCCGGGAAACTTGGCATCGTGACCTCTGTGGGTTCGCGGCTGGGAGTGACCTCTGCGAGGGATGATCAGCTTGCGAAAGGTATAATAATGCAAGGCCGTGGTCGGTTTACTTACCCTAGCCGTGAAACAAGGGTGAGATCCAGGTTGAAGACATCCTGCAGCCACTCCACAGCGGCGGCAGACTTGTAGGTCAGGACCTTGACGAGGTCTGGCCGGACCTTGTCCCTGGCAGACTTGTAGGTATCTTCGTAGAACTGTTTGACGCTGTCCTGGATGCCGAGATCGATCTGTGTCCTCGTCAGGGCACCGTTGATGCCGGAGGTGGCCTTTGTGGAGTTGCCGCCGAAGAAGCCTGTCAAGAAGCGGGAGCTCGGGTTAGATCGTTGGACAATCACCAGATGGTACAATTCCACCGGGAAGTGGGCTTGTTCTTACCTTGCTTGTCGAGAACGACAACATTCCCACCAGCCAGATAGATGGTATGCGCAGCGCTCAAGCCCGACACTATTGATGCTTGGTCAGTACTTACGGGTCTGTGGATGGTGAAGACGGCGACGGTGGCATGTGATTGAACCCCAAAGTCGCCGCGGCTCACACACGCAGCTGGGGAAAGCATTGAGACTTACAGCCGCCGCCAACAACGATCACTCTGGGTGCCATGGTGATTGAATACCGTATGTATAATGAGAGAAGAGGGAAAGGAAGGATCTTGACCCAGAGGGCGTGTGTACGGTCAAGAAGTTTTGAGTGGTGACGAGGAAGAAGAAGGTTGGGAACGTGGAAAAGAATGGAAATCATATGCTCATTGTACAAGAACGTTCGTGGCAGTGGGCCTGCTCGCTGCTTGGCTCTGGCTCCTTCCCCAGACTCTCTTCTGGGCCGATTTCCATTGCTGACACGCTGATTTGCCGAGGTTGGCCAACTAGCAAGGATCATTGGTCGTCGGGGGTCAAGCAGGGCCACTCCAGCAACCTCCTTAACCGCCTTCCGTGCTCGGACTGAGTCGACCTATTTCTTTGTACATACGGCACAAAATACAGATTGCCAAGGAGGCATCATGCTTTTCGCACGTCTCGTTCTACAGTGCTCGAGCACCTGCTGAGCTGAGAGCAGTTCGACGATAGTAACCCAAGGTGGTCATTATTTTCTTTTGGGAGAACTCGCGGCGAGCTTGACCGACATGGCGTGTGGGTACAGTTGCTACATAGTCCCACGACAAGAGTTACTGGCCCGGACCCACCTCGTCTGCTGGTCAGCATTCACGGCCGGTTGAAAAGTTGCCGAGGCTCAGTGGACTCTCTCTCTCTCTCCCGCCAGAGTGTGGGGGAGGAGACCACTGTTGGCTGTGGGGGATGCGCGGCGGCTTCCACTGACTCCGCTACTAGCGAGAAGCATCACTTTGCAATTATGTCAGGATACCCCTTCATCTCGCCGGCCGTGGGGATTCAGTATTTTCTTCAGTGCATCTAAATCCGGGGGAGAAGAAGACAGAAAATGGAATGACTCTCAGCTGTGAGGACTCCCATCATTTTCCCTCTCTTTTCTCCAGCAATTTCTTGACTGCCCCTTTTGTCAGGCTCTTGAACTGTCGTTGAGCTGATCGCACGGTCACGAGTTGGCTTGCTGCGCTGCGGCAACTTTCACATGTCAGCGAGTCGAGCCGGGCCCCCAAAGAACCAGGGGCCCAGGGGCAACGGTCGTGTCCGTGAGTCTGCTGATGAGTGTTGTCTGAAACCACCGCAGAACTGAAAGACTTCTTCTTGTGATAATCGTTTCGATGATTGGCTGCACCTCCCGGCGAACCTGGCATTGGGGATGCTTTCGGCATGTGAAAGCCCCCAATGCACTCCAGGCCGGATTTTGCATTTGATTCTTTGTGGCACGACCCCTTTTAGATGAACATCAATCATACGGTATTGATCTTTGTCATCTGCGAGCTCAATACCAGGACCGCTACTTTCCTACATCCTCTGGGCCGGATACGATCAACTTGGATTTGAAGATCTGTTCAAAAAACATAGCCCATGAGAATTATTTCGCTGGTAGCTTGAGTGATTGCATCAATCTCACTTCTTCTAAGCCAGCATCATACGGTCAGGAGACACCAAGGATAGCTTCTCCTTCTCCGTGAGTGCTGGCTTGTTGGCCTAGCCATTTTAGTTCTGGCCTGACGCTCCAGGCTCCCCTCTATCTTCGAAGACGTGTTGCTGGGTTATATAATGTCGACGTTTCTCATCTTTGCGGCGTCTTCGTGTCCAAGGTTGACGGAAGTGTCAGTGGAGCCGGCTGCTCATGCCCTGATACATTCGATAGGGGCCTGCGCGTTGCAGTTGTAGCTTCTCCTGACGCCTTCGTCCCTGAGCTGTCCACATACCTAGCAGATGGCCTCAAGTCGAGCTTCTTGCTCAAATCTAGTACTCTCCTCCTCCTCCTTTCTCCTTTCAGAAGATACATGCTGCGAATCACGAGGATTATTTCTCCATGGAGATAGCCATGCATCACACACTCAATTTCCACTCGAGTGAGAGAACCAAGGTAAGGGATAAGGCTGGGTTCGTAAAGCCCTGTTGGCTGTAGTTCTGTTATGCTCATGGCTAAATTCCCTGGAGCGTCAATTTTAATGGTAGGTAGTCAGGAGCAATCGACCCTGCATCAACTTATGATATCCGCATCGAGGTAAACAAAGGTTCGTAGCCTCCGCATCTTGTAACAAAGCATTTTGCCCCACTGGAAGTTGGGAGACGCGAGGGGATGAGCTGCGCATTGATGTCATTATTATCGAAGAGGACGGAGCTGCGCAGGTAAGGAATCTGGCTTGTCCAGATCCCGAAATGCCTGCACCTAAAGAAACAAAGCATTTTCAAGACTCATTTCAAGGATGTGGTTGTGGACGTGACTGGTGGCCAACAGGACATAAGGAGGCTACAGCTCTTGCGCCTTTATATGTGCGTGTATTGACTTGATCTAGGCCGTCGATTCTCTTGTGTCCCGTCATTGACTCCGGTTAGAACTATGAAACCATGATACAGGGCCTGATGAAGGCCAGAGTCAATAAGCACCAGTATCTCTGCGAAGGTCATAAAGTCGGGGTACAAATGTGGTACTTAAGTGAAACGTCTTCAGGGTTCAGGTTCGCCCTTATCAGTAACGGCTACGTCATCCTGGTCCCTTATCGCTGTCGCCTATACGGAGGACCACGGCCAACTCATCGTGTTACGCCACAACAACCATCGTCACCTGCTCTTTTGAAACCTCAGACCCTATCGCGACCATGAGGCCAGCTGTCGTTGCTGCCTTGCTACCCTGCGCCGTCACCGCATACTCCCTCGCTCCTCTCAAGGCCCGCCTCCAGAGTGCCGACACTCCCTCCCTCCGCGCCGACGACGTCCACGCCCAACGCCCCATCTTCGACGCTCCCGGCCCCGCGATGCCTCCATCTGGTGGCCCCCAGAATACTCCGCCCGCCAACAGCCCCGGCACCGTGATCCTGTCTGATGTGATGGGCCGTGATAGGTCGATCAACATCTTTGCGGGCCTGGTGCGGGATGTCGAGGGCGTCTCGCGCCGGCTGGATGACGAGGGCCAGAACTCGACTGTTCTCGCGCCGTTGAACAGCGCGATGGAGAAGCTACCGCGCAAGCCGTGGGAAGACCCCGAGGATTACGACAAGCTAGGAGCGCAGGCGTATGAGGGGGATGAAGGGTGGGAGAGGGCGCAGAGGAACATCCGGCGATTTGTGGAGGCGCATGTGGTACCGGTGAATCCGTGGAAGGAGGGAGAGAAGGTCAAGGCGATAAATGGGGAGGGGGAGCTGTGGTGGGAGAATAGAGATGGCGCAAAGGTGGTGAGTGATCTCGTCAGGGCAGAGATGGGTGGTAGCAGGGAGAAGTGACTGACAATATGGCAGATACAACCGGGTAATATTGAGGTGGACAGTGTTGCGAGCTCTGTTCAAAACGGTCAAGTTGTGAGTACCCTTTAAAGACTTCCCATAGGAGCAGCAAGCGTTTAGTTCAGCTTCCCGAATCATGCTATAGTTATGGATGCTAATTCTTGGTTATCTATAGTGGATATTGAAGGGTGTTCGTAACTACTCTTCATAGATGTTGCTTGTTTGGCTTTGAGTAGATACAATGGATTGCATATACACAAGATGATAAATTCGTGGTCAAAACGACAAAGGGCAACCGCTAGGTATGTGTTGTTATGATGCACAATATATTCATAGTTATCTATGGTATCAAGTATTTGGTTCTCTTCACATTCGCATGTCCTAGCAGTGCTGATGGAGCGGAATGCCTCCTTACATATAGTATATATGTATCTGGTGTGCCTGATCACTGCAGAAACACATCTTAGATGTAGGCTGGACCAGTTCTGATTCTTAGAATAAAATTCTTGGTGCCCAATCTTTTCCATTTCCATAATTCTACCAATATAAGTCATCAAAGTCGTGTGGTTAGTTAAGACCTCTTCTCCTTGTTATTGAAGTTCCCACATTTGGTGTGCCTTCTCCAGCTTTCGGGTTAAGGAGAACGAAATTAAAAGTAAAAAAACAATTCCCGATTTATGCTAGAAATCTGTCTGGTATTGGAGTAAAACATATCAACATTTTCCTTCCAGTTCCAGTACAGAGGGAAAATTACCCTGTCCTTGCACCTGGGTATAGACTACATGCAAAGATGCAAGATCTACTCATCATATTTTGAGCCCAGATTCCTGGCGCCGACAGAAGTGATTCCGTGCTCGGATGAGCTGCGAGTTCAGGGCAGGCAGAAATCATCTGCTGATGCAGGGGCCAGCCACTGTGAAGCTAGCCGTCATGGTAGCCACTATCAATCTTGAGGCTTCTGTAGTGGTAATTTGTATGCATTAGCTACTTCTGGTGTTGCTGACTACATCGAGGTTCTCTTATCTTATCCAACCCCCTCCAGAATAGCCAAGCCAAAGCCGATGCTTGCTTGCCCCCAGGCCGTCGATCTTCTGTTCCTCCTCTTCTTCAAAGCTCCAGGAACTTGCAAACTTCAACCTCCTCAAGCACTGTTCAGATCAATACAAACCCTGTTCTTCATTCATCCTGTATTGTATCAATCGCCAATGCATTGTTTCTATCCTCGACAACCATTTTTCTCTGTGTTGGTAGGTGAAGCATGTTCCCTTTGGTTCTTTCCCCTGCACACTCGTTTGTGTTCGTTTGTGTGTCGATTGTTATTCGTCACCCACCCCCCATCACCATTTCCTCAGGGCACACCCATCACTGCTGTCTGCAAGTGATGCCCCTACTTTTGTTGTCTGCATTGTGATTTCGTTCTCTGCTCTATGATTGTGGATCTTGGGTGAACGAGCTGACATGTTCCAGTCTTGTTGAGGTCCAGCGTTTGTTAAAAAGTCCAGCTTAACCTCCCCTTCCACACCCCCCTAAAAATCTCCTCGACAGCGAGCGCACACCTACATACTCGTCCAGATGGACGAACAAAGGCATCGCGCCCACGAGGACGCAATCAAAATGGAGCGAGACAGAGACAGAGACCAACGCGAGGTTGCTGGTGACCGTCCTCGAGAGTCGTACCAGCCAAACGCGCCGCATCACAGCAACGCTGCGTCGCTCCCCATCCACCAGCCCGTCGCGAATCGGTTTCCCGGCACAATACATAGTCCCGGTGGGCTGCTCGCAAGTCACGGGGCGTCTTCATCAAATATTCCTCTTGGCGCGCCACCTGGGCCGGGTGGTCCTGTCGGGCCCATTCATGGCGAGGCCAGCAGACAAGGGCCCCACGGTAGTCAAAACGGTGTTGCACCAGCACAGCACGCCATGTTTGCTCAGGGGCCGCATGGCCCGATGCCTCCAAATGGTGCAGTCGGCACCTCCAACGGCCCGGGTGCTGTGTTCGGCCCGCCTCTACAAGCTGAAGGAGGTCGTGGTGGCCCCCCTCAACCCATGCCATTCGGCGCCGGCGCCATGCCTGCAGGCAGTACGATAGGCCCGGCGCCCGGTGCAATGAATCAGGGGCAACAGCCCATCCTCAATGTGAGCCCTCACTAAAGTGTTGAATATATAGAGCTATCAAGCCAGATCTCTTGAGAGGCTGCTTGACCTAGTGTATGGTTGCTGATGCCTGCATCCAACAGGACGCCCTGAGCTACCTTGACCAGGTCAAGGTGCAGTTCTCTGAGCAGCCCGATGTGTACAACAGGTTCTTAGACATAATGAAGGATTTCAAGAGCCAGACGTGAGTTCTAGCTTATTCATGGTAGGAAGCTGAGGACATGCTAACATGAAAACCGAAAACAAGCATCGATACTCCTGGTGTCATTGCTCGAGTCTCTGAGCTATTTGCTGGTCATCCCAACCTCATTCAAGGGTTTAACACTTTCCTGCCACCAGGTTACAGGATTGAATGTGGCCTTGAAAACAATCCAAACAGCATACGAGTAACCACGCCGTCGGGCTCGACCATCCACTCCATCGGCCCAGGCGCAAGGGTCCAGGCAGAGCCTGTGCCAGCTCCATCCTCTGCTCCGAGCCAGCGATTCGTCGACCAGCAGCGCCCCGCGAATTGGCAGGGGTCCGTTCACCACAGCATCGAGAGCCCAGAAGCTCAGTTCAGCACGCCGGCTCCCGGTGCACATGGTCCCATGGCTCAAGGGCCTGGTCACGGCGCGCCCTTTGACGGCCACAGCCCCATTCAGCAACGAAGTCAACCAGCAGCACAGGGCAGCTCGACCACAGCTCATCCTCCCATTGTTCGAAATGCACACACTCCTACCCCGGCGGCCGTGCAGGCTTTGAACGGAGTTGCGGCTCAACAACAGGGAAACCTGGAGAAGCGGGGACCGGTCGAGTTCAACCATGCCATCAGCTATGTCAATAAGATCAAGGTGAGTGATTCCATTCTGGCCGCTTGCAAGGTGTTCTGCGTTTGCAACGCGAAAATTTGGCAAGCTACCGTTGGCTACCCGGCGGCGCAAATGAGTGAATCTACGTATTTCGTCGACATGCTTGCTAATCTAGCGTCTCTCCAGAACCGTTTTCAAGACAAGCCTGAAATATACAAACAGTTTCTCGAAATTCTACAAACCTATCAGCGTGAGCAGAAGCCGATCCAAGACGTTTATGCGCAAGTCACGACTCTTTTCAACGCGGCACCAGATCTGCTCGAGGATTTCAAGCAATTCTTGCCCGAGTCCGCAGCGCAGACACGAGGGGCAGGTCAGCGCCCCGAAGACGCCCTCAACATCCCTCACCTCAACCAGACGCCTCAGCCTGGACATATGGCGCGCGACGGACCCAAAGGCCCACCAGTCGGCAATTTTGCGCCTCCAGCGAGCGCCAGTAAAGAGGGCAAGAAGCGTGCCAGATCAGACAAACAGACCGGACCGGCGACACCGATGGCAGATCCTCCACTGTCCAACGTGCGCGGCGCCCCATCGACCGGAAACAAGAGGCTCAAGACCAGTCACCTCAAGCCGGGCGTGGCAGATGGCATGGCCATAGAGCCCACTCTGACGCCTGTCATGCCGGAGCCGCTCGCTCCCACGCCTTATGCCGTCGCCGCAGCCGACGAGATTGGGTTCTTCGACAGAGTTAAGAAATACCTCAACAACAAGACGGCGAACTCGGAATTCCTGAAGCTCTGCAACATGTACACGCAGGACCTGATCGACAAGGATGTCCTGACGAGCAAGGCCGCCCAGTTCATCGGCGGTCACGCCGAACTGTTCGCCTGGTTCAAGTCGTTCGTCTTGTACAGCGGCGATGACCAGATCGTCGATAATCGGCCCGCGCCTCCCACTGGCCGAATTTCCCTGAGCAACTGTCGTGGATACGGCCCTAGCTACCGCCTTCTGCCCAAGAGAGAACGGCTCAAGCCCTGCAGTGGGCGGGACGACCTCTGCAGCTCAGTCCTGAACGATGAGTGGGCATCTCACCCTACATGGGCCTCTGAGGATTCTGGATTCGTTGCTCATAGAAAGAACGCGTTTGAGGAAGGCCTCCACAGGATCGAGGAAGAGCGTCACGACTACGATTTCTACATCGAGGCGAACCAGAAATGCATCCAACTCCTGGAGCCAATTGCGCAGCAGATGTTGACGATGCCCGCGCACGAGCGTGTCAATTTCAGGATGCCCACCGGACTGGGCGGTCACAGCCAATCGATCTACAGGCGTGTGTTGAAAAAGGTTTATGGTCCGGAACATGGACCTGCGGCTGTCAATGACATGTTCTCGACTCCCTTCAGTGTCGTCCCTGTCGTCCTGGCCCGGCTCAAGCAAAAGGATGAAGAGTGGCGATTCTCGCAGCGAGAATGGGAGAAGGTCTGGCAGACACAGACCGAGAATTTGTTCTTGAAGTCTCTTGACCACATGGGACTCTCGGTCAAGTCTAATGACAAGCGCAATCTTTCAGCCAAACACCTGATCGACATGATCAAGACCAAACATGAGGAACAGAAACGCTCGAAGGCGGCTCACACCAAAACCGACCGCTATCAGTACTTGTGGAACTTCGAGGATAAGGATGTTCTCCTTGATCTGTTGAGGTTCATGTTCCTGTACGCCACGAACAGTGGACAACACGGTGCCAACGAGAGAGAGCGTATCCAGGACTTCTTTGAGGAGTTTATCCCGCAATTCTTCGATCTCCCCGAGGATAAGGTCGCTGAGAAGCTCGCGGGCATCGACCGAGAGTCTGGCGACGAGGACGGAGAAGATGTGGCCCCTGCCGAGCTTCCCAACGGACGGTCAGGCCGCCGCAGAGGGAAGACAAATCTACTGCGCGCCGTCATTGATCCCGACCGCAACGGCAGCAAATCACGCAACCACAAGGAGGGCAGCAACGCATCTGGAAGCAAGGAGACCACTCCCGATGCGAATTCTGGGAACGAGGAGGAGATGCCGGACGCCGTCGAAGAAACCTCTGTGCCTGAAGTTGGCGCCAACGACCGGTGGCTGGCAACGGCGCCAGTGCCTACCGTCGTCTCCGGCGACAACGTGTACGGAGATATAGAGATCAAGTCAGATGGGCTGTTCCCTCGGCGCTGGTACAACTTTTACTGCAACCAGACCCTCTACGTGTTCTTCAGCATCCTCCACGTCCTATACACGCGCCTGAAGAGCGTCAAGGAGAACACTGAGAGTGTCAAGCAAGAAATCGCGCGTGAGGAGATGGAAAAGCCTGCTAAGAAGCTCCGGCTCATCCACGACGAGTCCAAGTACTTTGCCGGCCTCGAGGAACACCAATTCTGGCCCCGCACGGTGAAGCTGATCGAGGATTACATCAACCAGGACGAGGATGAGAATGTGTACCAGGACACGTTGAGGCGCTACTACCTCAAGAATGGCTGGACACTCTATACGATCCAAGATCTCCTGAAGACACTGTCTCGCCTGGCCTTGGTCTGCAACAGCAACGACAGCAAGGACAAGACCAGTGAGCTGATTACGCAGCACTTCAGCCACCGGCAGACCGAGGACACCTCCTTCCAGCTCGAGCTCAGCGCCCGCAGGTTTGCTGAGAAATGCGTCAAGGACGGTGAAATGTTTGTGCTGACTTGGGTATGTTTTACTTTCCCCCTGCGACAACCAAAAATATAGACAGAGGCTTACATTGTCACAGTTTCCTGGGAAGAGCGAGGCGACCATCCGCTGGTTGCAGAAGGATGATATGACATTTCACACGGACGAGATGGGGCTGCAGGAGCGGTGGCAGTACTACATATCCTCCTGGATCCGAACCGAGCCCACCGAGGGGGTATCACGCACTGGCATGCAGAAGGTGGTTTTAACGCGCAATTTGCCCTCGGGCGACGCCGACTCAGACAGTGAGAATCAGCCAAAGGCCATCTCGTTCAGAGAAGGCCTGGTGCTCAAGATCTGTGTCAATACGGCAAAGATCATCTACGAAGACTTCACCTCGAACTATTTCATCTACAATCTCGCCAGCGGCTCGGACGAGGAGCGTGCTAAGCGCGAGTTGAAGTCCAAGACCATCACCGAGATCCGGAACCAAAATTTCATCGAGAAGATGGCCATGAACAGTCCATGGATGAAGAACCTCAGCCAAGAGGAAGTCCAGCAGGCGAAGGAGGACTACCAGAAGTGGAAGGATGAAGGCATCCCGCCACCATCGCGAGGCGAGGACGATGAGCCGATGGCCGATGGTCCCAGGTCGTAGCTCGTGACGGCCTGAATGACCATGGTTCAACAGGAAGAAATTCGCAGCCAGAGACAGAAGACAAGTTGTCTGTCTGCTGGTTGGCCGCGCTTCGAGGTCTTCGAGGGGTGACTAAATGCTCGTCCTTTGTTCGAAGCATGTGGCATACCGTCGCGGACGGGCAGTAGCTTTGAACGGAATCGGGGTGGGGGACGTTCGTCTCATTCTGTGCATATCTCCATAATTTCTTCATCTTCGTTTATTTTTCTCTTTTCCTACTCTCTTTTCTTTCTCTAGGTTAAGAAGATGGGCATGCGCTACTGATCGGGTTTCGACTTTTCAAAGAATACAATACCAGGGGAGGGAACATGGAGTCGTCGTGGGCAGGTGTTTTGCGGAGACCCTCTATGCATGTTGAATTTGCCTCATCACGGCTGCGAACAGTACTCTACTGGTACAGGAAGAATTTCACATACTTTTGCCTTTGCACTAAATGCACTTGACTGAGGTCATTGCTGATGCCCACTGACTGTCCCTGGTGGCCTTGTCCGACGGTTTTTGGAGAGAAGCGGCTGGTGATCAGGTTTGAACGCAGCGGTAAAATACCCCAGATTTCCCACCCCACGCCGGGGACTTCCCCCCAAACTCCGCAAGCCTGGATCTTGTGAACACAATTCAACCCCGGGAGAGCGGTAGATCGGCTATATATGCTCCTTGTGCATGATTATAGTAAATAATATGGCTACGCTTACAAAGGCTGCGCCCCCTTCAGGCGAGCTCGTAAACTAAATATCCTGATATTAATCCTGATGAGACTGAAGCCGTCTCGAACTTCTTACATTGACTGTGCTTGTGCAACCCCTCTTCCCGACCAACCAGAATGCCTATCTCATCCCCTTACCTGCCTCTCAAGTTTGAGGTCACCAATGTGCTGGACTACGTCTTCCCAACCAACTCGACACCCTCCGACGAGCCGTTGTGGATTGACAGCGAGGACCCCTCCAAGGCATTGTCGGCTAGACAGGCGTTGCAATGGATCAAAAGGACGTCGTTTGGGCTCACCAGCCTGGGTTTACAGAGGGGCGATGTGGTGATGATGTATACCACGAACCACATCTTTATACCACCAGTGTACTATGGTATTGTCGGCGGCGGCTTCGTCTTCAGCGCTGCGAATCCTGCTTATACGGTGCCTGGTCCGTGTCTTTCTCTTTTCCTATGGTGGCGGGCGAGAAATCAAGAGGACCCAAGCCAAGAGCTAATAATCAGATCGACACAGAACTGTTCCACCAAATGAAGAACCTGGGGGCAAAGGTGCTCCTCGTGCAGCCCGAACTCCTCGAGCCTGCCCTGGAAGCCGCGTCACAAGCTTGCATACCGCGGGACCGTATCTTCCAGTTCGCAGACGGCGACGAAGTACCGACCCGGCAGGGCATCGCGGACTGGCGCAGCAGCATGGTCGGAACCGCGGCGCAGGGCGAGGCCTACCAGTGGCCCAGGTTCTCTGCAGACGAGGCTAAGACGACCGTGGCTACCATCAACTTCAGCTCTGGGACCACAGGTCTCCCCAAGGGGGTGTGCATCTCCCACGCCAACCTCATCGCCAACGCGGAACAGACCATGTTCATGGTCCACGCGTGGAGGAGACCGTACCGTGACGGAAGCGCCACCGCCGCCGTCAGCCGCACGCCGGACAGGTGGGTGGGCATGCTCCCGCTATACCACGCCTTCGGGCAGAGCTGGGTCATGTTCCTGGCGCTGCGGCTGCAGGTGCCGACATACATCATGCGCACGTTCCGCTTCGAGACCTTCCTGCAGACGGTGCAGCGGTACGGTGTGACAATGCTACAAGTACCGCCGCCCGTGCTGACGATGCTGTGCAAGCGGCCCGAGACGGCGCAGTATGAGCTGACGGCACTGCGGGAGGTGGTGAGCGGGGCTGCGCCGCTAAGCCGTAGCTTGCAGAACGAGGTGCAGAGGCGGTTCGGCGTGCGTGTGTACCAGGGGTGGGGGATGACGGAGGTTACGTGTGGGGGGATGCTGGTGCCTGGTGGGGTCGATGATGAGAGCGGAAGCGTGGGTGTGTTGCTGCCTGGGACGGAGGCGAGGTTGGTGGATGAGGAGGGCGGGGAGATCGTGAGGCCCGCGCAAGGAGGGAAGAGCGAGAGAGGCGAGCTGTTTGTGCGGGGGCCGCAGGTATGCCTTAGGTACTGGCGCAACGAGGCTGCCACGAGGGAGACGCTGGTGGGCGATGATGGGTGGCTGCGGACGGGCGATGTCTGCGTGGTGGACGAGAGGGGCTGGTTTTGGGTTGTTGACCGTAAGAAGGAGCTTATCAAGGTGAATGGGCTCCAGGTTGCGCCGGCGGAGCTGGAGCAGGTCCTGTTAGAAAATGAGCATGTTGCTGATGCGGCTGTCGTGGGTATTACGATGTGAGTGGTGGCCCCTTTCCCTCCACCTCTTCCCCTATCTTGCTTCAACTCCAGCCTTATGGACCTGAGTATTGCATATTACTAACAGGATACTGTAATACTGAACAGTGACGACCATGAGTGGCCAAGGGCGTACGTTGAAGTACAGGCCAGGTCAAGAGGGAAAGTCAGGCCTGAGCATATTGCAGAGTGGATCAAGCCAAAGGTGGCCAAGCACAAACATCTCGTCGGTGGGGTTGTCTTCGTCGATGCGGTGCCCAGGCTACAGAGCGGCAAGATCCAGCGAAAAGTCATGAGGGACTGGGCCAAGAGGGATGCAGAGGAATTGCAGAGGACTAGCAAGACAGTCTCCAAGGCTCGTATCTAACTCTGAGCTTCTAAATGGTGATCATTGGGGAGAGGGGGGGGGGGGGGATTCACAGTAATTACTTGGCGGTAAGTGTTTGGTCAACTTTGATGTGACAGAAGAGCTGGCTCAAGTGGGAAAGAAGCATAGCCTGAGGACTCAACGGTCTGGTTGTGATGTATTAATCAATCTCCTCTGAACTTGCTGCGGTCCTTTTTCTTTTGCGTTATGCTTACCCAGCTCGTACCTGATCTTTCCATCGAAGAGAGCAAGGAGGAAACAAGGAAAAAGAGAAACACACTTCGATCATGAGAGAAAAACTACAGTATACAAGCAACTTTCACGGTTTCAAGGTTCTAGCTAGCATCACAACCCCCTCACTTACTCCTACCAATGTACGGTGCCAGAATTACCAAGTGAATTCACCTAGGCAGCTTTGATTTTGCTGCCAATTTCGTCCCATCTCTCGAATTCCCAGTAATGAACGTGATAACATTATCTCCTTCGACACGAGTTGAATCAGGTTGTTGACACAACTTCGACTTCCAGTCACTGATTCTAACGCCAGGCTTGCTCAACAACAAAAACAAGATCAACTGAACTTCCTGCTTACGACGGTCTTTTTCCCAAGATCGCACTCCATATTATCTTCAAACCTCCAAACAACGACAAGGTCACCAGAGTCCCACTTCAATCAGATTGATGGCACCCTCCCACCTTGTTGTCCATGTCGCACGCGACGAGGGCGTAGATCAGTACCCTCCCGTCATCATGTTCTTCGGCCTCCTCGCCCTGTGCTCTGCCATCATGCTGCCCGTCCTTTGGTTCCTTTGGTGGATGCGCAACATCAATCGCAAGCGTGAGTTGCCCCCCTCCCTCGATCATTTTGCCCTTTCCATCCCATTACCACGATTACCTGACCGGCATGACGGGTTCTAATCATTTATTCTTGAACCACAGCTGAGGCCGACCCCGAGCGATGGCGACAGTCTTGGAGGGCCTCCGCCAACAGGCACCAACGATCTGTATATCATCCTCGGTTTGGCCGACAAGAACAAGGACAGGAGCAGGCCACTCCTGCCGCAGCCGATTGTCAGCCGCGCGACAACCATGCTCTGCCGCGCACACAACCACGGTCGCCCCTCTTTGCCTCCCAGATGGGCCGCTTTGCAAAGTCCACGGGTCAGTCCATCGGAACCTCTTCTCGAGCAGCTTGGAAGAAGGCCCGAAACCCCTTTGGCTGGCCTAGTCGTCGGGGCGATGGCACGGACGACGATGGCATTGGTAAGTCATGTTGTTCAACATCAATACCTCATGGCGCTCGTCCATCAAGAGAATAGAGTACAATAATAATGATAGAGTATGGTATGATCTACTGGCTCACAACTTTTTCTTTCTCTGCAGAACTTCCTATCATGAAGCACCGCGCTTGGCAGGAACTCGCCTCGGGCACCGACCTTACGCTTCCCACAAGCACCGACTATCAGAACAAGCCCACAGCCTCGCAGACGGGTGGCAATGCCATCATCTCTCATACTGGGGAGGTGACGACGCAGGCGGGAGAAGAACGGTCGGAGTTGCGTGGCATTCACATCGACAGGCAGGAGCCAACGGCTGAGCACACCATTGGACTTGCCCTAGCCTGAGCGACGAAGAAGGCAAGTGGGGGGGGAAGAAGGGCTGAATACTTGAGTACTTACTCAGGTTGCGCTTACTTCTTTAATATGCAGCGTCTCTTCTTTGTGGGGGAAGGAGCACCTCCGCAACGAACAAACACGTCACACAAGTCATGATGAGGCATTTGTGCGGTCACTTTGAATCATCAGGGAAGGCAAACCCAAGGCAGGGTGATGAAAGAATTATTACTTGAGTGAAACAAGCTCCTGTTCTGTGGTGCCGTGATTACAATACATTATAATGAGGAATTCAAACGCTCCGCCCAGGATGAAGAAGAAAAAAAGGAAAAAAAAGACAAACGCTCCGACCCGCTCGCTACCAAAAGACAAAAGAATAAAAAGAGACAGAAGACTTCGTGAAGCTCATACAGGTGTTAAAAAAAAAAACATCATCTCTCTGCCCACTACCAGCAGCTGTAGGCCATGCACGTGCAATTACCGGCCTCCACTACTTATTCCCCTCCTCCAGCTCCCCTGCTGAAAACTCCTCAGCAGCAGCTCCCTCCACCTTGTCCTCTCCCTCGTCTGCAGCTCGCACACCTCCATCACTGGTAGGTTTGGCAGCGGCTTCTCAGGAGGCGGATACGGCGGCGGCGCGCAGAGCTCCGAGCCCAACCCACCGGTCAGCGGCATCGACGCCGACGAGAATCTCTTCTGCCGCTGATGTGCCACCACGAAGGACGCCGAGGACGACGAAGGCTCCCGCCGCTCCGCAATGTCGGCCATGCTGCTGACGCCTACGCTCAGGCGCCGCGCACGGAGCAGGGAGCCGTCCGAGTAGTAGGCGCGCAGGTGGCGGGTGCGGTTGATGCGGCGGATGGAGCGGGGCTTGCCGCCGCCTGCGCTGCTGGTTGTGGCTGTGGTGAGCGTGGTCAGGGTCGAGGCGTTGCTGAGCCGCTTGTAGGACCGGCTGCTGAGGATGCACGGCGCTGTGGCGACCGTGTTGGCCGTCAGCGTCGACGCGTTGCTGAGGCGCTTGGCGCTGCGGAGCGACGCCGTGCTGCTGCCTCCGATGCCACCACTACCACCGCCGATGCTGCTGGGACCAGTGTACAGGGTCCCGATGACGGTGGCTGCAGAGGGTCGTCGTCGCAGAGGTCTGGCGGCCGGGTGGCGTTGGCGCTGGCTGAGGCAGTCCCGCCAGCCGAGGTCCTCAAATGAGTGCTTGAAGTTGAGGTCGGGCGACTGGATCTCGATCTCGGGCAGTATCATCAAGGGCTGTTCCTCGTGCACGTTGTCGAGAAATGGCAGTGTGGCGGTGGACTTCTTTTGCGAGAGGTAGGCGTCCCAGTCCTGACAACCCTCGGGGAGCGCGGGCTTCGGAGGCGGTGTGGGGGCCGCGGGTGTCTCCGTTCGGCGGGTGGAGGATGACTCCTCAACCTGGGGGGCTGGTTTTGCTATTGTCTTTGCTGTTGCTGATGATGATGCGGGGTTTGTTGTGGCCGTGGTGGTGGTGGTTGTCGTCGTCGTCTTGTTGTTCGAGATGGGAATCATCAGCAGGTCGGCGCCATGGTGCTTCTCGTCTAGTATTGGGACGAGTAGTACCGCCGAGGCCATCTGGTGACTCGACGGGGACATGCTTGACAGGGCGGTGGGCGGGCCCGAGTACGCCTCCTCGCGAAGCGCAGCCGAGGAGGGAACTGGGGAAGGTGCCGACACGCGGAGCATGTTTGATGGCTTTGATTTTTGGGAAGAAGGTAGGGAGAGGGAAGGAGGAGAGGACACGAGTGGCCGTGTGTTTTTTTGTGCAAAGACGCACGCAAGAGGACGACAAGTCTCGAAGGTCTAACGTGCGTTTTTACCAAAAGGAAGAGAAAGAAAAGCAAAGTCGAGAGCATGAAAACCTGGGGTTTATGTTGTACAGCTATATACCAGACCGTCTGTCCATCCACCATCCCACGAACGAACACGACACCTCATAGTGGCCCCAGCCCAAACCATGACAAGCATGAACAAGCTGGCTCGCTGGCTGGTCAGTTTAGTCACCTGTCGAGGAGGGAATCCCATCTCGGCGGTCTGGGGGCTCCAGCCTTGGGACGCCAAATCCAGGCGCAGCAGCAAGGAGGAGAGCAGCTCCACTGACCACTGTGGTGGCCGACGCGTCGCCTCGAAAAAGGGCCCTCCTCCTGCAATCCTCTCTCTACCTTACCTACTGTCTTAGGCGCTTCCCTTCTCTATCCTCCCTCTCTCTCTGGCTGGCTTGCTGAGAGGGTCACACGGTCGGACACCGAGATAGCGGTATCCAGGCCCAGGGGTCTGAAATAGCTCACCAAGGAAGAGCCCAAGCCCAAGACCAGCCCAGCAGCCCAACAAGTTGACCTGTCGAGTGAGGCGCTCCAGGGCAGAGGAGGGAGGGCGGATGGTCCGACTCGTCGGCACGCCGAGGTGAGTGGAGCCCTGGAGACTTGATGTGCTGTCAACGTCAGGCTCCAGCGCAGGTTTATCCGGGAGCGCTCACCGCGGGCAAAAAATTTAGGAATTGGTCCGTGGGAATTGGGAGAATGGGGAATGGGGAGAGAGCATGGGGGACCAAGGTCAAGGCGTTGAACATGTGCCTCCTGGATGAGACGTGGTATTGCAGCAGTGTGAACTGGTCTCTACCAATCAACGGTGGTTGGGCTCTGTCGAGGGTTGCGTCTCCATAACTGTGCATGAGGCAAATCACATCTCACGATCTGGACCCACTTCCCTTTCTGAGAAAGGCTTTGTGGGGTGAAAGGGGGGGATTGAAAAAGAAAGAAAGAAAGAAAAAACGTGCTGGCAGGGTCAGTATAGCGTACTACGATAGAGAGGAAAGAGAGAATGTGTGCCCCATAAATAGACCCGGTAGATTTTCGAGCCCAAGAGTCACAGAACTGCAGGAGAAGGAGGAGGATCCACAAGAACATACTATGTAACATAGTACTCCCGGGTAACTGGGTTCCTGCAGCGAGCGAAGATAGGCGTCCTGTTTCCCTACTCCCCGGCGCATCGGTCCTCGCGCCTGTTCTCTTCCTGTCATATCCACTCCTCTCCCCCTGGGAGTCTCATGCTCGATACTTCATGCGATCCCCATACCCACAGACAAAGCAGGCGTCGCAATGTGCCACGTCCATCTTAACCTGGTAGCTGTCGAGTGTGAAAAGTGGAAAAGTGGTGGAAAGCGTGGTGGCAGGGACCCTCGGGTGGCTTGAGCAACTGAGAGAAAATTGAAGAGGAAAACAGAGGCGCGAGAGAGAGAGGGAGATAGGGCTCCACGGCCCCCAGCTTTTGACGTGTTTGGAAGCTGAGCTGAGGGCGCAGCTGATTAGTCTGCTGTTTGTTGTCCTTGCGACGGCTCGTGGACCCGGCCTTGATGCCGGCCTTAACGTGTTTGGTTTGTTCACGTAAACATGTTTCGATTGACGCCGATGAGAAATCCGAGGCTAGCACGAGGATGGGTTTGCATTACAAAGACACACAATCAGGGAGAGAGAGAGAGAGATCTGGAGCTTTGGGCAGAGGTTGAACCCAGTGCCTCGTCCCCAAATCTTAAATATATCGATACCAATCACAAGGAACCTCCTATCTTATCCAGGAGTGATAATGATGATATCCCAATGTCCAGCGCCGCGCTTATATCGCTGTTACTGAAATTCAGCCTTTACATAACTCTCTGTAATCATTTACATATGATCTATCTCAAAACATGCCCCATTCGCTGGTAGTCGTACCCATATCAAATCCCCAGTTTGTTGCCCATGTTTCAAAATCACTGCTGTCAAAGTCACTCAGATCCATGCAAGGAGTCGCTACGTCTCCTGGCGGCCCCAGAGCCGGCTCCTCCTCACTGCTCGGCTGCTGTTCACCACCTGCCCTGTGGGTTGTTGTTGTCGTAGTAATAGAGGTTCCACCCTGTTGTAGATCTCCCGGGATCTTATTACCATTACTTGTATTATCCGCCCGGGTCGCGGTGACAGGGACAGGCATGCTGTGCTCCAGGACCTGGTCGAGCTTCCTGGACATGCTCTTGGCCGCTTGTGCGCAGAACGTGAAGTGCGGCTGCTCGGGGCTGGCGAGGGCCTCCAGCTGAGACACTAGCACGGAGAGGTTGCGGAACACGGTGGCTTTGCTTATGGAGGTCGGGAGGCTTCGTGCTGGATCTCGCATGGCGGCTTGCAAGGCAGTGACTCTGTAATTCAATTTATAAATGATCTACAGTCAGTTATGCATGTTTTCTGACAGAAGGTTTTGCAACCAAGAAATGCTGCTTGACTCTCTTTTCAGTGGAGGGTAATATCGGAAGGTTTGCTGGGACGTGTCTTCTTGCCACGTCATCTTTGTTTTTGTTTTGTGAAATAACAATCCGATAGTGTCAATGGAGATAAGGAACATTACTCACAGAACCACAGCACAAGGCAGCGCATAGAAAAGTAACTAGGTAAGATATTTGTCAGCCAATCTATTATCACAACGCCGGTCTCAATCCAGACAAGGGGCATAATTACATCCTCGGCCAGATCGCAGAGGAAAGACTTATTGCCGCGCTCCATGACACACATAATAACGCCTTGGAGCATCCTTGCAGAGATCTCGAGCAGTTCGGGTGAAGGGGCCGTGCTGCTGTCTTTGCTGATCGACCTAATGATGTGGAAGTCGATGTGCACGAAGGATAGGTGTGCCCTCATGAGCATCTGGCGGACAATATTGGGCAAGCCGGACGGTATTTGGCCTGGATCCTGACCGCATCGTATGTGCTGAGGAAGGGAATTCCAGGCTTCATAGCATCGGGCAGATAGATTCCTAAGGCGCACTCAGTCGAACACTCACTTGCATCTCATCTCTCAACCTTGGTTCCGCCCCTGAACAAGTAAATGCATACCTCAGCTCGGTTCCATCAACTGATTGTCTCAAGTGAAATTGGGCCTCGATGAAGTGGCCACGGATCTGACCAAGAACATATCGCAACCGTGTCCACGTCGTCGTCCTGTACCCGCCGTCTCTATTCCAGCCATCTGGTGTCAATCTCGTGAGCAGCTGACCCAGATCACCTTGCTCCAGTGTAAAGAGGTCCTCTTCTGACACATCCAGGGGCGGCTTGCAATCCGCATATCGACTTGGTATTCGAGGAGGCTGGTTGAAGATGGCCGACCATGCTTTATCGATATTGAACATGATGACGAAGAATCTTCTTCGATACTCCGACAGGAAGAACGGCACTTCTTCGTCCGAATGTGTTGCCTCGCGGTGCAGGCCCAGGGCATACATATCCGTGACAACGTCGCCTAGTTTCCGCCAGACGCTCAAGCCTAGGATACATAGAGTTAGGGACGACGGATCTTGGGTTGAGAAAAGAGAAAAATTGGTTCATAATTTTGGTAACACTTACTTGCGCTACCTTCAAGGCTTGTGCAGCATTGCATGTTCTCATATGCTAGCCACAAGATCACATCGTTGACCTGGGGCGAGAGCTCGCGGGCAAGCTGGAGGCTCAGGTTCGCACACCGGAACAGCTGATGCGCAAACCCGTCTCCATCATGCTCAGCATGCCACGTAGAGACGTAATCAAAATGGCAGCGTGCTGCTATGACGCATACGAGACCCAGCGTTTCCACACGAAGGTTCGCTCCGCAGAAGAGCGCACAGAATGCCTCTCCATTGAGGTGTGGTGTGATATTGACTACCGAAGATGAGGCTTCTATCACATCCTTGGCAAGCTGTGACACACTGAGGACGCTGCTGCTTCCGCTGGTGGTCTCACTGTCATTGTTCTCACTATCATGACCATCGTATCCTCGAGCGGCAGCTATGCTTTTGACAGAGGCTACGAGCCGCCGGAGGACGGGAGGCGGGACGACG
This sequence comes from Cryphonectria naterciae, assembly GCA_014850475.1. NCBI lineage: Eukaryota > Fungi > Ascomycota > Sordariomycetes > Diaporthales > Cryphonectriaceae > Cryphonectria > Cryphonectria naterciae. The sequence goes on from JACWST010000022.1 coordinate 131,450, forward strand.
GCGATCTTTCTGAACAGGATGTCATCCTTAACAAGCTTTTCGATCCGCGCGATATGTTTGAAGTGAGACAGAATCTCCTCCGTGGCGATGAGTTGTTCTCTGTAGGCCTCTGCGTCCTGGTTGGTGATTTCTGGCAGGACAGCCTGCGCCGGGCACCCACGAAAGTCGCTCGTCAAGAACGGCCACGTGTGGATCCTCAAGGCTCTCTCTGAAGCGCCAGTGCCGGCGAGGATCCTTCCAGGACGAGATCTCACAGGGCCCGCGAGCTCATGCCTTTGCCCGCTTTCAGACTTCCCAGAAGGGGCCGGACTAAGCGGAACGGCACGCCTAGGGTGTGTATCATTGCCTCGTGGCTTCGAGAGAGGCGCAGGGTGGTACCAGCAGCGAGATTCAAGCTTTCGACGTCGACAGGCCGTACATACCGGCTGCTCGTGTCCACATTTTTGTTTCCTCTTACGGCAGGGCTCACAGGATGCCTCTGAGCCGTTACGGCGGCGTTCTGTGGTCGACATCTCTCTCAAGGTCCAAGTTACTCCGCAATTTGGCGGCGTCTGGGTAACTTCGCTCCAGCGCTGCTTGTGTCGTCTAAGGTGGCCAGATACAGCCGGGCTTCGGGTCAATCTGACACAACTTGAAGAATTTCTAGGATTGGAGAAGGCAAAACATCGGTGGCGAAGACGACGAGGTGTATCGGATATAATCCACGCTCTATTGGGCGGCGTAAGCGGACTATTTTACCCCGTGGTCGGACTAGATCTGGAGCCCGCAAATTCCCAGTCGCTGGTTGGATTGGCTGATTTAGTCCGAGGATAACTGAATCTTCGAGTGCTGACCACCCTATGATCCCTTGTTAGTTCGCTCGCTCTGCTTGTCGGGGCCCTTGATCAGTGGCCTCAGTAATATTCCAAGTCGACCACAAGCATGCTTGCCGTGGTGAGATAATGACATTGAGCCCTTCAAATAATAGTTGTCGCCTCCCTCTTCTATTTAAGTCATCACTCTCACCTACTCGTAGCTGCCTGTGCCCGGCGTAACCTGGTATCAAATCATTTCTAGTTTTCTTGTGAATGTGCATTCCCATTTCCTGCAGCCAAGAAGCTTGCGACTTGCAAACATGTCTTCCCCTGCGTTGTCGTCAGAAATGAGTGCAGTGAAGCCAGCGCAAGCTGGACTGCCCTATTTGAACCCCAAAGACCATCCTCGCAGTCATAGTTCCCTTCGTCGAGTTCTGTCAGCTATCGGAAAAGAGGTGAGGTCCACCCTCTGAGACATCCCGTCAAGTTTCATTTTGTTATCGGAAACCTGACAAGGACGCAGGACTACAAAATGGCAATCCCTCGTGAGGAAAACCCCTATAACGACAATGAAAAGGAGTGTAGGCCAGTCAAGCCGAGGAAAGCCACTCCGGGAATAGAAATCAGGGCCTTAGTGATGAATATGGGGATGAAGTAGGGGCACGTGAGTGTAAGAATTTCTTCAGTACTCTGGCATGCATATCCATGTCATTGGAGGTCTTCTAACAAATATCATGGCTACAGACCCGTCATACTATGGAGTAGCTGCCTGGAAAAGAATGGAGCCCCCTCGCTCTCCTCTCTCGCAGTGGTCATCATGATCATATTTAGTATCCATGATTTTTTTATCTTTTATTTTCTTACTTGGGAGACCCCAGCCGCTCTTACTCTGATGGACTGAGCCAAACGCAGGGGCTGGGCGGGGCGTTCGAAATAGTAATATTAGACAGGGGCTCCGATCTTCACCACAGCGCTGCAGCTGTGGGAATGTGTCCTATGTGGATATGATGAGGCTAGATTTCAATCGACTGAGATATTATTATATATGTACCGACTTCGATGCCGAGGTCTTTCCCAGAGAGATCACCAGAGTGCTCTTGACAAGCAAGTACGCTTTTCTAAAACCACCTCGTGACCGTTGACCTTGTAGAAGACCAGAGACTTGGCATCGTACCATTATGTTTATAATGAGTCAATCATGCTCTGTAGACAGGGTCACATCAGCTTGTCCAAAAGAGGCCAAAAGCTCACTTCTCCCAAGTACCGCCGCAATCCTTTCTAGGATTTTGTTGCTCTGCAAGGTCGCATCGCCCAGGCATCATCCTCTCTCTTCTAGCACTGTCCCCATCGCAGCATTGCTACGGTCAACCACCGAGCCTGGCACTCGTCCTCCCGAGTGCCGACCTCGTGTCATGCAGCGGCTGCCTATGCTAGCGGTATCTTTCAGAGAACGCTACTATGGTAATTCGCACTCGCTCGGCTTGTAAATAGTGTCAGGGGGGATCCCAGGACCTAAGTTAGGCTGGGAGCCGCAAAGATTACCAGGTACCAGCTAGGCTTAACCATCTCGCTAAAGCGTGGTTGAGCCTATTACCATCAAGCTTAAAAGATTAAGCCCTTGGCGTGCGGCCGTAAGAGGAATGGTCCACGGCGCATAAGATCCAAGGAAGGCCGCAAAGCCATCAGGTGCGACTAGGTTCACGATCCCGCAGCGCATGACCCTCATTGGGGGAAGGGGGGGAAGAAAGAGGGAAAAAATTCGAAATTTGAGGGTCCTCTTTTACCTGTCTGTCACTTTGTAGTCGACCACTCAAAAGGATAAGATGACGGAACTTTACTTTATTTCTCGGGAAATTTCTGCCCTCTGATTCTCGCAATATGTTTGTACAATAGCGTCTTTCTTTATTTGTTCGTCGTTCGCTGGCTTTTTCCTTCTTCTTTTTCCTGGGCTTTAATTCCAGTCCCTCGCCATGAGGACGTCCATTCGTTTGGCGCTCATCAGCGCCTCTCTTCATTTTGCGAACGCTGCTGTTCATTTCCCATTTGCTAAGCAAAAGATCGGTGGGACCAAGAGTGTCGCTGGCTCCAAGCCTCGGTCGGTCAGTTCGAGCCTCTCGTACCACGACACGTCTTATGTCGTGAATGTGACTGTGGGCACCCCTGGTCAACCTGTCTCCCTGCAGCTGTCACCGTCTTCCTCGGATACATGGCTCATCGACGAGAGATCGGGTTACTGCACGTACTCGGAGTACGTGAGTGATGGGGATGCAGATGATGATTATGACTATATCACCGTCAACAATTGCATATGGGGCACTTGTAAGTCAACTTCTTTTGTTCTTTTTTATAGAAGAAAAAAGTTGTTGTTTTTCTATGGAAACGCTTCCTCAAGACGCATCATGCTTCCAACACATTCATATGAAAGGTGCTCATGAGCTGACCAACCCCGAACAAGTCTCCCCTGGTAACTCAAGTACCTTCACTCTCATCGACACAAGTAGCGATGACGACGACGATTATTATGACGATGATGATCCCTTCAGCGGAACCACCAATGGAGGCGCCTACGCATACGGCGAATACATCAACGACGTCCTCACCATTGGCGGACTGAGCGTGTCTAACTTGACCATGGGACTGGTGAACTATACCTACGGCGGCGAGTTCACATCGACATACATCGGAGTCCTCGGCATCGGCTACAATGACAGCTCGTATGATAACCTCCCCAACCGCCTTCAGGAGGAAGGCCTCATCAACAGCACCGCGTACTCGATCTGGGTGGACGACGAGACCGCGAGCTCGGGGAACCTGCTCTTTGGGGCTATCGACACGACCAAGTTCGAAGGCAACCTGACACGCCTGGGGTCGGAATACTCGTACTACATGATGATGGTCGAGGTCGTCGGCATCAACGGCTCGACGAGTACCAGCGGCGGCCCGACCGCCATCACAAACGACGACGACGACGACGACGATTCCGATTCGTCAGGGTCCTACTATGGTGATGACTATCTGTTCACAGCCGTCTACAGCCCGCCGGATACCGTCTCGACCCTTCCTACCGGCATAGCCACGCAGATCTGGTCCATGGCTGGAGCCTACTTTCACCAGGGGCTCCAGCTGGCCGTCATCTCGTGCAACGCCTCGAGCGACACCACGACCAACTTCACCCTGCAGCTCGGCGGCGAGGGGACCCTGGGCCCCATCATCACCGCATACATGTCGGATCTCGTGATCCCAGTAAGCGACGTGAACGTGTCAGCCACACTGGCCGAGGACTATTATTACGACGATGACGAGGACGAGAGCGACACGACAAACCTGTGCCTCTTTGGCGTGCAGAACTACACCTCGAGCTACGAAATCACCCTGGGAAGCACTCTACTGCGACGCACCTATAGCGTTTTCGACCTCGTCAACAACGAGGTGGCCATCGCACCGGTCAAGTTTGACGCCACCGCGACAAGCAACATCGTCCCGTTCACGAGCTACGGCGCCACCGTCCCGTCGTCGACGCTCTTCTGCACCTACTCCGAGTGCTATACCGATTCAGGAAGCGGCTCTACCTATGGCCCGGGGTCTGAGGATGGAAGCAGTGATGAGACAGCAGGCCTCTCGGGTGTACTGCCGTTCGGTGCCCTGATCGGTATGAGCATTGGCATCGCCGCCGCTTGTCTTGCCCTGGGGCTCGTTATCTTCTTCGTCTGGAGACACCGCAGCAACAAGAAGATGGCTGCCAAGAATGATGCTGAGTTGGGGGCTTCTAGCAGCGGCGAGGCTACTGCCATCATGTCACCCGCAAATGCTGGTCCTGCAGCCGCTCCTGAGATGGCAGAGGCCTCTGCAGCAGCAGCAGCTCCCACTGTCAACAAGGGGAAAGCCCCTGAGCGGGCTCTGCCCTTACCGCCGGTTTCTGAAGAAGGAGGAACGACGGCGGCGGCTGTCGCCGGTGAGGGTGCAGAAGGACATGAGGAGTCACGGGCTGCCTCGACCTCGGCGCCTGCGCCTCATGATGCGGACCCGGGGAAATCGTCCTCAAGTCGTCATGATTAGACGAGAAAGAAGAGAGAGGAAAGGAAACCCCCCTTAATCATTAATATACTGGTGATGACGCCATGAATAGCCATATAGAGCGGGCAAGTTCGGATAGACAAGAGCATAGCGTTGACTTCCAATGAAAGATACCATTAGAGTTCCTCCAAACCTCTTCCCATGTTGTTTTCTCAAAGAACTGCTTCTGGAGAACCGATTCCGGGTAGGAATCAAGTTCATCTGTTCTTCTGGTGGTGTCCTTGAACCAGCGTCATAGTAAGCAGTCCAGGCGGAGGATACGGCCAAGTCATAAGATTCAGTGGCTTGAAAGCTGTAGATAAGGGCCAAAGTCTCACTTCTCGTTACCAGTTGGACTCTTCGGCGTTACTTTCAAGTCCTGAGTCTACATAAGACCTAGTTATGCTCCCCAAACCAAACAAGTTCGTCAAGCTGCACTCACGGAGTTTCCAAGTCCTGCTATCGTGCAATTAATTTATATATCTTACTCCAGTTCCTGGTTCCGCTGCCTTATTGCACTAATTACTACCTGTAAGCCTCAAGTGAACAAACAAGTAATCCAGTTCTTGGCAACGATAGTAATCAAGAGGTTTGTGCCTCATCGCTGGTTGATTTGTAGGCAGCTATCGGACCGTTGTGGCTTGAGGCGTTCGTCCTCCTGCCCCGCGACCAAGTCTTTCACCTACAGTAAACCGCCTTGGCATGCGTGTAAGAAGAGCAATGTGTCATCTCACCCTTGGCATCCTAACTAGCAATGTTAGAGTTCTTCTTCTTCTCGTCATTGGCCCTCAAGCGAATATGCTCCCTGCCCATGATGAAGCCACTCGGTACGAATCGGCCGCAACCCATACATTTATCTCGTCCAGTCCCTTTCATCAACCACACGAAGTGCTTTTCTTTTTCTAATCCTTGATAGCAGCTTGACGGATGTCGATAGACTTCACACACTACGACAGCACGCTGTCCCAGAGCGGTGAAGGTCTCATGATGTGTCTAGTCCATTCGTGGACGGTGATCACTCATCGCCGTGATATTGTGGCTTCGTTCTAGTTGAGCCTATCAGCAAAACCAAAGAAGAGAAGACCTTGGAAGGAAAAAACGTCGGAGAGTGGTTTTCTGGTTCTCTCTCTCGAAACGACTGTCACGATGGTAGAGGCTAGAGTCAGCGCCCTTTCAACGCGATGGTGGGTTCACAAAACCTGTTGGCGACATAGTGATCGCGATAGATGCCCATCGAAAGGAGAGGAAAGTCAAGGTCGACAGCGAGGCGGCTCTCGAAGATAAAAAGGTCGATATGTCCCGCCGTCGAGGTTCCTGATCAAGCTGTCCATCATCCCCAGAGATTCACTTCACTCTTCTTAAAGCCATCTAGCTTCAAAAAACAACGAGAACTTCTCAGCGCCTCCAACATGTTCGCTCAGCTATCCCTCACCCTCCTCCTCGCCGCGGGCGCCGCCCTGGCTTGCGACTCGACCCAGCCCCCCATCAAGGACGCAAACACAGTGACCGTCAAGCTGTACAGCGACGACACGTGCTGCAACGTCCTGCAGACGACGAGCATGGGTGTGCTCGATGAGTGCCACACGGCCAACGGGGCCTTTTACTCGTACAAGGAGGCCGTGGGCGCCAACATGTTCGACAGGAACATTAAAGTGGTCGCGTACGAGACCACAGACTGCTCTGGATCCTACGAGTATGGCTCGCTGAGCAACAACGATACCTGCTATGCGGACGGGTTCGGCTCCACCGCGGCTCTGCACAGCTTCAAGATCTCCGTGCTTTAGAGGTGCGTCGGGGGAACCTTTGATAATGGGTGTCTGTCTGATGAACGTTGGGCTAACGCAACGCCGTAGGAGATGAGCATCTGAGGCTCTTGACGAAAGCCAGTCCGAGGACGCACGTGGCGGTGGCATCGACCGACCTCTCCAGGATGCCTTACTCCGACCTCAGGTCAAATCTGATGTGAATCGAAATGAGGACTACTGGGGGGAGACGGATTTGCAAAGCTAGCAGGATCTCTTATGTTTAAAGGCGACCTTCTCCTTCGGCGGGTTGTTTTCAACAAACGAACCGGCGGTCGTGAGGAAAGGAAGACCAAGCTTTAGGTAATTACCTAGATACTTACAAAGCAAAGAAATTTTCATTCAATTAAAGTGAGAACAATGCGCGACTGGTCAGGCACGTCCCGTGTTTTGGGCGTAGCACCATGATAGAGGAGAGGCCGGCAATGTCCGAGGCGTCAATAAAGTATCGTGGGGCTTGTTGAAAGAAAAACCCAAACCCTCGTCGGGTACCCTATATCCTCGCAAACAGTCACGCCTTGTATATGTCTTCTCCCTCACAGGAGTCCACACCCTCCGTAGCAACCCTCTTGACCGCCGCCTCGACCTCTTCCTGGCCGTCCAGCATATCCACCCAGCAGTTCTTGATGGACCCCACCTCGAGCAGGCTCGCAGCGACCTGAGCAACACCCTCCCTGCTGCTCGGACCCCTGCTGGTCTTGGTCTTGCCCAGCTCGACCCCGCCCGCCGGCTCGGTTGTCAGTGTGCCGGGCCGCAGGTTGATGCCGATGAAATCGCTGCCCCTCTTGGCGGACTCCCGGTACAGAACTTCGTCGGCAGCGATCTTGGCCTTGTAGTAGTCGGGCAGGCTCTTGTTGTTGACCTCGAGGGCGTTGGCCCAAGCGGCGTCGTCCCACCAGCTGGGCTTGTTGCGGCGCGAGGCGAGGTACGAGACCATGAGGAAGCGGGTGATGGACGGGGAGGCGGCCGAGGCGCGGATGAAGTGGATGGCGGCATCACGATCAATAGCGTAGGTCTGTTAGTGCGCGAAGAGGCTGTCAGTGACTGTGTACGAGTCTGGCAGAGCCATGTGGTCAATTCAAGATTAGGGGCACAGAGTATTACAGACCCTCTCCGCACCTCCGCGGCCTCCTGCGCCGGCACTCCACACAACATAGTCAGGTTTGACCTCATCCAGGATGCTCTTGGCCTGTGGTTCAGACTTGACCTCCTCGATGCTGCGCACAAGTACATTAAGCTTGCCCTGCAGGCTCTCGCCTAGCTTCTTGATGGTGGAGACCTGCTCCTCCGTTCGGATGATGCTTGTGACAGTCCATGACTTCTTGAGGAGGATAGGTGTGAGCAGTTGGCTGACCTTGCCGTGGCCGCCTAGGATGAGGACGTGCTTGCTCATGTCTGCTGGTGATGCTGGATGGACCGAGACCTGTGATGGGGTAGTTCTGAAGAGGCGGGGTTGTTGAGATTTGGTTCGCAGTGTGGAGGAGGAAGAGGGGATGGCGCTACTACGTTAAGTACTGAGGTCATGGATGGTGTGTATCCATTTGCTGCCCAGCACCGTAATGACAAGGATGGCATCATGCCACTGGGTGCTTGATGATCAATTGATGTCAATTTGCCCCTTTGCCCACCAGCCTGACCTCCTTTCAATGCCCATGTTACAGTTGTCGATCGATCCAGAGCTGTAGTGTGTTGGTGTGTACAGCCTGTGGGCAGCCATGCTCAAGCAGGTATGACGCCATCAGCAAGCTTCCCCAGAGTGCAGAGTACATGTACATGTACTCGCAATCATTACGAGACCAAGCCATCAGTAGCAACCCCACTGAAATTGAGCTATTCCTCAGGCAGCTGATAGGAGGACAATACTTTCTACAGAGCCTTGTCTGAGCGATGGGAAGGTAATGCAGGCTTAGTAGGATAGGAAGGGGGAAGTGGTTTCTTCGTCATGTCAACGCCTAAAGCGATGAGCACAATGAAAATAGGAGAAAGAAAGACAGCTAGAGGCTGAGTTATGGCAGCAAAAATTGCGCCCAGGTCGGCCCCGAAGGACAAACCAGACTGGTCAGCTCCACTTTGTGCAATGCAGGCTTCCCAACCTAGTCACAGTAATTCTTGAGCTACTGCGACTCAGACAAGGTAAGTATGAAGAAAGGAAAAGAGGAGAAATGAACAAAGCTGGAGAGGGAGGGGGCGGGTTTATATATTCTGAGCCACAGGTGCACAGACCAGGTGCGCCCGCTACTGACCGCCTACTGGATAATGGTCTAGTGGCAGGTTCCATCCCACTATAGTGAGTCAAAGGGAAGGAAGGTGCAAATGGGATTTCTGTTGCCTCTATCAACTACCCTGTCTGCCTGCCAACGCTGTGACTGCCGGTGATGGAACGCACCAACCTTTCTTTCTGATGTGGGCAGGATCCTAGCGCTTGGCTGCTAGACCCTGTTGGAGCTTGCTCTGGAGACGATGCTCCTGTGGCCAGCCTTATTTCTTCTGTTCTCAGAGCCTTCTTGCCTGGTGCTGTCCCTGTCCCTTCCTCTTTGCATCACCTGGCTCTACTGTGGCTGACAGTTGAAAGACGTTCTCACGGAGCACATCTGGCTTTTTAAAGTGCACCGTCATGAGGATGCCAACGTTGAGCTGGCCCTGGACGGCCGGGCCCCGTGTCGGTCGGGCGAGTGAAGCAGTAGACACCGATCACCAGACACAGCACGACCAAGACATAGAGCCATTGGAGGCCGAGGAGCAGATATAACGGGACCAGCGGCACCCTGGCCACACTGACCGTGTTATCGCGACCCTGCTCCAGGATGTTGGTCTGAGGGACGAACACTCCGAGAGACGTCGACAGTGCGTAGGATGAGAAAGCCCGGGCCCATCGGTTGGCCAAGTCCGTAGCGTTCTGGGCAGAGTATGCAGCGTCCCAGGCAGCGGACTGCAGACTCACCTTGGCAGTATTGAGACCTGGGGAAAGACTGGCCCAGGCATATGGCGCGGAGAAAAAAGCACCCCATTCTGGAGCAGCTGGCTCGGCTCGAAAGCTGTGCACCGACCCGTTGACCCAGGTATAGTCGATATCGTAAATGGTGGCATTGCAGTTCAAGAGCCACATTGCAACCGAGGCACCCGCAGCAAAGACCTCCGTCCCATCATCGCTTGGCATCCCCCCTCTTGTAAGTGAGGTGTTCAGGTCGCCCCACGCAGGAAAGCCTTGGGCCCATGTCCCGAAGTAGATCGGGTTCTGCTGAAGGAGGTTACTGACTTTCCCGACAGTGCTGGTGTGGTTTCTGCTAGTCATGTTCGTGAAGCCTGCACCGCGGGAGAGCTGAGCATCAGCAGCAAAGCCGATGCCCGTGGTGCAGTCCCCCTGTCCAGATTTGCTCCCGCCAGGAGGCCATGTACCAGCCTGGCACATGGTGAAATCGCCTTCAAAGCCACCGGGGCATTTGAAAGCAGTGCCGTTACTTTCCTCACCGTCATAGCATTGAGTTGTGATCATCTCGCATTGCGTTGCTATGCCCATGGACTGTGTTTCGAAGTCCTCAGCGGTGCTACTCCGTTCATCACCCATGAAATAGATTGGGTAATTCATAGACGACGTTTGTGGGATTGATGCGGTCGCCGGCCCTGTATGATACAAAATAGCATGTTCTGACTGTAGCCCCGACGGCAGCCGTGACTGTACGGTTTTCATTATTCGGCTACCGGTGAGGAACAAGTTGTTGGGGTATGGTATAGGCATCTCGATGTTGCATGGCCATGCGAAGCTCTGTAGGTTGGTTCCTTGAGAAGCTGGAATCATAGGTCCTAGGGCGCAGCTTATAGAGGTTCCCTTGTTTTGATCTAGCTGACGACCGAAAGAGTGGTATGCGTCTGTAGAGACCTCATAAAGCTGGGTAATAGTCACGGTCTGAACACTCAACCCGAACCACGTATTGGCCAGAGCAATCAGAAGGCTTTTTATGAGCTGTTAGTACTGATTGACTTTAAATCAATTCTGATTGAGTTCTGATTGCTGCACTCACCCTAGGATGATGATTAATGCCAGAGCTGTGAACATAGCTGGTAGTGGGGTTACAAATTTCCCTTTTTTTTCCAGCTTGTAACATGCAGCAGCATTCCTGAGAGGTCCGAATTCGTGTTTCCCTAGCAGGTTGGCGAGGGTTGTCTGTTGATCCAGTGTTGATGAGTGGCGATTGCTATGCAGGGATGTCCTCTCCATGAACCGAGGAGCGAAAAGAATAGCCATAGCTATAATGAAGCTTAGCAAGTACAGAACAACATGTCCGGTCCAGCCTGCAATTGTAGTAATGCTTGTAGGCGGATAGTCGACATAGTATGCTGTGTCTATTCCAGCTCGCCCAATTTCGTCGAAGTCCGTTGCGATATGGGGTGGCCCTAACTTCCAGAACGTAGGGCGAAATTCTGGCATTCCGAGATCTGGAATAATCTGGTAATGGAAGATGATACCAATCAACACCGCAGAAACCACCATCGTGGGGATACACAACAAGGAAACGCCGCAGAATATAGGCCAGATAGCTATGCTATGACCTCGGTTGGGCCGTTTGGCATGGCTCTCCAAGACCTTGATATCATCGTCGGCGACGGTCATGACAAACTCCGTCTTCACTTTTTCCGGTCGCAACAGAGGCTTCATTACTCAAGTTGTGTTGCTTCTGATTCTCAAGAGAAAAAAGTAGGATTCATTGCCGTTCAGAATCACCGCTCAGGACAAGGCGCGAGATTCCGGGTTGCGACAAGATTTTGTAGGCAGATGGAGGAAGTCTCTGGCCAATGCCCACATCTATAAGTGAGCCATGCCCCATATTTATATGGAAATAGTCGAAAGCGGCCGCGAGGTGAGGTAATAAGCTACCAGCCTTGCAATGTTAGGTGCTAGCCTCATCCGAATTCTAAAGCAAGTAGTATTTTTCGGCACAGCGAACCTTGGGTAGGGCTACGACGGAACCGGCCCGTCGCCGGGGGATCAAGAAATACAATAATGCAGTGGAGTGTTTTTCATACTGCTTCGACGTACAGTCCATTTGTAAAAAGCACTTAGTTGCTACACGACAAATTTTTCATGATTTACAGGTAAGACGAAGCTATTCGTGCACAGATAAAACTTTGGCTTCCACCCGATATTTAGAGCCTTTCAACCATTGGGGGAATTCCCTCAGAAGAGCATTCTTCTGGAATGATCTCGAAAACTTTGAAAGATGTACTATAAGAATGCTGCTTCAATCATCTGCAAGACAATGTAGAGCCAGTGTGGCTTCTATTTGATGCCTGCAATCAACTGTTGTACTGAATTTTTTTTCTGTATCCTTAAGAGAGCCTTCCTCGACACCAGTCTCACCCTTTTTGGACAGAAGAAACTTGTTAACAATCCCATAGTTTCAACTATCAAAGTCAATTAACCCGATGTCTTTGCCCTGCGCGCCATAGTGGGTACGTGTCTAGAAGAGCGCTGAGAAGCATGACCCAAGAGCGGTGAATTATCTGAACAGAAATTAAGACGGATATATTGGATTATGCTGTTAATTCTTTATGTTGCAGTGTTTCCCGCATTTAGTTTTGTCATTGTATAATTCCAATTCCCCTTTTTCCCATAATCTTCCATTGAATGACTTCCTTTCAATCAAGGTCTCCCGTTGGCGACTACCTCTGAATGACAGAAAATACCGGGAAAACCAAGTGGAGCAGGCTGGCGTTGCTGCTCATTTGACTTTGATATGACCTTTTCACTCGCTTTGTATTACATGCAACTTCATTTGGTGCTGGACATCGTGAAAGCTTATTAATAACAAGAAATGTAGATATAGAAGCAAGTGGTAGCAATTGGGAAGTTGAAAATGAAGAAGGGCCTAGTGCGCTCATTGCATTGGCAAAAGGGTAACCACCTTGTCTAATTCTCCTCTTCGCTATATATGAATCTAGGTCACACTTTGCTTGTCCTCGTTCTCAAGATATATACAGCCAGTCCAGAGGGATTACCGAACCTTTTCTTCTTAGGTAACATACCGCAGCTCCTTCTATCGAATTGAATCGGATGTTTACAACGATAATACGTCAAGCCCATTTTTACACGACCATCCAGCTAACTTCGGTCGATGGGGGAAGTGGTACACCGAGTATTTCGTACTGTCCAATCTTGACAAGACGTACTCGAGGTAGCTTTAAGTCGAGATCGTGCTGATCCATGAGCTGTGCAAGTAGTACACCTGTCTGGTAATGTCCTGATTGGAACAGTGCTACTGCGTATAGCGTGGCGCCTTTCGATATCTCGGCGAGGGTCTCGGATAAGTCGCTGGGCGAACTCCTGTTCACGATACCAGTCATTGGTACCTGTGCTGTCGAGGCCAGTGGTATTGTTGCCACGAAGTATGTGATGGTAATTTGGTAGCATATTATAGATTTGTTCGAGGTCGATACGGTAACTATCCCGGCACGGTCGATCTCGATGCTTGAAGCGGCGGTGATGGTCCACTCCGCCACACTGGGATGATCTTGTCTACCACAAACGGGGGGTGCTGGTACGTGAGGAATGCTTCCCACACTCTGCCTCGACCAGGCTGTGGGCATCACTGGAGAGATGGGAAGCATACTTCCCTCACACCAAAGATAGCCACTCGGGTCCAGCCTCGCAGAGCTCTGTTCGGCTCGCTGTTGTGACGAGTGCTGTGAGGTGAAGAACAAGCCACCGATCTTATCCGCAGCTTCACGTACAAAGGCGAGAGAAGATTCTCCCAGAAGCAACGAGTCACCCGAGTCATTGGGAGACCTCTGGAGCCGCTTTTGGTACCAGCCGGTGACGCCGATAGCGGACATGATGGCTTCGGAGCGATCACAAGCCGTGTATTGTCGAGACCCAACAGCCGTAAGAACGCGCATGGGAGACAAGTCCATCAAAACCGTATCGAGCTGTGTTGCAAAAACCAGATGCATAAGATCCCTCACCCCATCCGGGAACGCGAGGGCATTGAACCATCTGCGTATCGATACATCGCCAAGGCGTGGTCACCCCTGTTCTGAAAAAGGGACGGCCTGTCGCTTCGGATCCGGAGGACTACAATATCTCCACGCCATAGTCAGAAAGACGACAAGTGTAGTCAGCGTGAACGGATCATCCCCAGCCAAATTGAGCCTTTGCCAGTCCCGTGAGTACAACTCGATCTCTGGACAGAGTGCTGTCTCTTGCAGGGTCCAGAGTGATGTAAACCAGGGATCCGGTCTTGAAAAACGCTCGAACGCCAGGTCGTCCATTACAGACTTCATCAGCTCAACCGGGCCGCACGCCGCCTCGCCAAGTGAGTCCAAGGCTTCATCGACGGCGGCTAAAGGCGCATGATTAGTCTGCTGGACGAAGCTGTATGCTAGCCACCGCAAGGCATTCTCAACGCCAGTCCATGAGGGACATTGATTCATCCATGCGATACATCGCTTGGCGTGCCTGAATATCGCAGCTTGGCGGGAAATCTCGATTTCCGCCCTCAAGTCTCCCCTGATCTGAGGGATACAAAATAGATCAAACCAGACATATCTCTCACCTAAGCGCTCCAACATATTTGGAAGGCCGCGAACTTCGTACAGAGTATTTTCTGGCACAGCCCAACGAACGCCAGGCATCTTGGCCATGCCGTCCTCGATCCTTCAGCGACCCCAGGTGTGGCTGATACAAATGTAGTCAGGACACACTTCCAGGGTATGTACATCAACGGTCTTTCGGAGGATGGTATCCCATAAGTAGAATGGACGATCTTGAGACTCACGGTCGATTTTGTCGAACCACGTGTTATCCGTCCTAACCGGGGCTAAAAAAGCCGCACCAGCCGGTACGCCGTAGTGAAACATCTTTGTGACTGAAGAAACGAAACGTTGAGAGATGGCAATATGGCTTGTCTGCTGGCGTTGTTGTTGCAGCCCGATCAGACAACTGGCGCTTTCGTAGGGCTCCCAGCAGTGGGGATGAAAGTCGTAGCAAAACAGAGAAAAGCATTCCTGGTGATAAATGGACACATTGAGAAACGTATTTTGTATGACCACGTCGTCGTTCAAGGACTGCAAGAAGTACTCCTTGTGTTGCTGAGACTGCATGAACGCTCGAGTAGCCTGCATGAGTGCTGGATCTGAGTATAATGAGGTCCACCAGTCCAATGAAGCTGTGAAAGCTGAATTCTGGGCTTCGGAAAGCCTTTGGAGGAAGTTGGGTTGGTTGCACGCCAGCCTGCGAAAGGCCTCCCAGCTACCAAGGGCCGCTCCCCAGCTAAAATCCTGCTGTCCACACGTGACTCCGTCGGGGCATCCAGAAATCCATCGAGATAGACGGAGAAAGGAGCGCAATCCATCTGATCATCAGACATCGGGCTGTATATGACCTTGCGCAAGCTCAGGAGGTCGTTGTCGTACCCTCGCTTCTGTGAATAAGCTGCCTGCCATGTTAGCTGCGGGCGGTAGGCTTCGCGCCTAGCTGCATCAAGACTGTCATACTCTTGCCATATCTGATTCTTCAGCTGCGTCTCCTCGGGAGACCATCTATAAAGAGCCAAAAGCCGACGGCCAACTGGACCCTCTACCTTGGATCGCCATCGATCTAATGGGCTGAGACCACAGAAGTCCTGAACATCATATACCAGATTTCGAATTCTTGCGAAGATGTTGCCCATATCTGCAATGATTCAGTATATAAGCGACTGTTTTAAATGAACAACGAAAATTATTTCGCGTTTTCAACTTACCTCTTGCTACGAAAAGAGAGAGTAGCGAGGCAAATTATTCCTACGTCGATGGGGAAACTTGAAAAGAGGTTGCTTATCGAAGAAAGGGAAGAGAAGAAGGACAAAGGGGGCAAAACAGCTACGCTAGCATTGGCAGGAACAGAGAGGACAGGGTGCTTCCAGTTGGTGTTGTGTAAGCTGCAGCAGGCCAGGCCTATATAGCCTCAGATAGTTCGGCCCTTTGGCTTTTCTTTTCTTTCTCTTCTTTCCTCAGCGCCACGCAATAGCGCTTCTTCCACGCATGGGAACTGTCTGTGGGAAACGACCAGGCTTACTCTAGTTCTCGGTGACAACCAACAACCAATTCATTATCTGGTCGCTACGCTAAATTTTTACTACAAGACTCTTCCCTTCTGTTGCTGCCAGAGCTGGCGTGGAACAGTTGGTTCATTTAACGAACGTAGCCTGTTCTCAGGTCCTCGCTGATCGGCCAAGTAACCAGGGGAGACGTCGCATCGGGCCGCACTTTTGACCTTTGAGCATCTTCAGGAATGCAGATCCGCATCTTAGGGGGGTCGCGTGCCTCTGCTGCACGCGGTAACGTAGCTGTCTGTGCCTCGGTCCCACAAGTAAGACGAAACGCAATTTTTTAGTAGCGTCTGTCATCCGTCTTCCGACACGTATCAAGAGATGCGCTTCGCAGCCCCCCTTTTTTGACACCCATTTGCCCTGATCGATAGTTCCCCAGAGTCGACCTATTCACAGACGCCCACGCAAGAGCTATCCGTGTGCGAGAGGTGAAAACAGAATTGGAGCTTCTCAATTTTGTTGGGCCCTGTTTTCAGACTTGGTCCATTTGGTGGCACGTTCGAGACTAGCAACATGCCTCAGAAGAAGAACAACGACTATGTCCTTGCCATGCCGGAGGAAGGAGAGCATGAGATGGACGATCTGAATGAGGACCACAAGCCACAGTCGCTTTATTCTCCTCCGGTCCGACAGAATGCTCAATCGAACAGCCCATTGTCGGCACTCGCGAACAATGCCACAGCGTCTATTCTGGGTTACTGTTTGGCGTCCATCTCAATGACTGTTGTCAATAAGTTCGTGGTGTCAGGGTCGGATTGGAATCTCATGTTCCTTTACCTTGCAATCCAAGTAAGCTGTGGCCCCTCAAATCCGTCCTTCTGATACTAGAAGAGGCTAACATCGTATAATTAGTCGGTTGTTTGCATACTTGCAATTCTTGTCTGCCAGCAGCTCGGCTTCCTCAGCCTGGAGAAGTTTAATATGGATAACGCCAAGCAATGTGAGTCTCGCCTTGTATCTCACCACGAAGTGAGGAATCATGCAGGGCAGCAGGCTTGGCTAACACTGGTCAGGGTTCCCAATCGCCGTTCTTCTCGTAGCCCAGATTTATACTGGCGGAAAGGCGTTGCAATTCCTCTCGGTGCCCGTATTCACCATCTTCAAGAACTTAACAATCATCGTCATCGCTTATGGTGAAGTCCTACTATCCGGCGGCCGGGTCACACCTCTTGTCCTGCTCTCCTTCGGCCTCATGGTGTTCAGCTCGGTGGTGGCGGCCTGGGCAGATATTCAGGCCACGCTCGCCGCGGACAGCCACCCAAGCGAGACCGATGCGGCTCTGAAAACGCTCAACGCGGGCTATGCGTGGATGTTCGCGAATGTCTTCTGTGCGGCTGCGTATGTTCTGGGCAAGGGCAGAGTGATGAAGAAGCTGCAGACGCGAGACTGGGATGGTAGGTCATCGCCCTTTAAGAGACCAGGTTTTAGTGAATGTATTCTGACGATTTATTTCACGTCTAGCCACATACTACAGCAACCTCCTCAGCATTCCAGTTCTGGTGCTCGGCTCCCTCCTTGTCGAGGATTGGTCTGCGGAAAACTTTGCCCGCAACTTCCCAGAAGACACGCGACGCAGCCTCATCATCGGCATGATCTACTCTGGCGCCGGCGCCATCTTCATCTCATACGCCTCGACTTGGTGTCAGCGTGTCACCTCCTCGACGACGTACTCGATGGTGGGCGCGTTGAACAAGCTTCCGATTGCAATTAGCGGTCTCGTGTTTTTCGATGCACCCATTACCTTTGGTAGTGTGTCGGCTATCCTGTTTGGCTTCATAAGCGGTATTGTATATGCTTGGGCGAAGATTCGCGAGAAGGACAAGGCGAAAATGTCTCTTCCGACGAGGCGATAATTTAAGAGCCAGCGTCACGTTTTGTGCGTGCCAAATACTATTCACTTCACCCATGTCCAGAAATTCGGAGGTCTCAATTTCCAACTATGTCGTTTGACCTGAGTTCCAATTGAGCATCGAAATGATGCAATACATATGATATCAGCAACACTGTTTGGGACGACAGCCCAATAGGATTCAGAACAGGGTAGGTATCTTTTATTTTCCTGCACCAGTGTAGGTGACGACCTTCACCTAGACACACATGACAATCTGCTCTCGAAAAACGATTAACGAGCCCGATCAACATTTCGAATTCAAGGAAAGCTGCAATAACGAGTCGGGTTCAGGTCCCTCGACGAGCTTGAACGCAGGGTTGAGGACCGACCACGCCACCATTGAAGCCAGAAGACCATCCATACACTTCATCAGAGCAGGGAGCCCCCCTCTCTTTTTGACCATCTCGAGTGCAGCCCTACCATGGAGGAACCATCCGTCTATGTTGCCCATTATGAACTATACAGCATTGTAAAGAGTCAGAACATATCGGAGGAGCCGAAAGAGTTGTTGTCAGCGGATACTCACATCATCAGCGCCCACAGAAATGACAAGGGCGATGGTATTATCGCCGGGATACATGTTTTCTTGTGCTAATGCCTCGATGGCTTTCTTCAGGCACCGCTCTCTGTAGTGACAAGCTACAAGATCCCACCTCTCTTCGCTGTTACCTTTCAGCTCACTCAAGGCGTTGCCAGCCTTTAGAAACAAGGTCTCAAGGAGCCCTTCCTGGCTCATGCAGTAGGGGATCCATCTCTGTCTAAGGTCGTCTGCGGACACACTCCTCTGCTTGACCGTTCGCTGCATCGAGTTTCTATCTGTCTCCATTTGTTAATATGCTTCGTAGTGAGAGCGGAACATCAGAGAATTGTCTTAAAAGTTGCCAAGTAAAGTCATATGGCGGATCTACTCACAATTCTCCGTATAAGCCATGACTGAGTGGATCTGATTAGTCAAATTCTTGAATGGTATCGCGAGCATAGTCACAACATACAAGCGCTTAACATGTACCTCTCATTCCGGGTAATGTCTCTCGCAAACACCTGCCCAGTGCCAACCGGATACTGGAGCAAGGCAGTGGGCACAATCACCGTGTCTTCTTCCTCTAGAGGCCCCTTCACCACTGGGTTCGACTGGGATCCGTGCCCGCGCGCCTTCGTCACCACCTCTGCTGTGCCTGCACTGTGCCGCCGTGGGATATCACTGGGCCGCGCCGGGAGTGACCAGACCTGCAGATTGTCGATGCGCTTCTGCCGCGCGCGCGCGTGTATGTCCCTCGCAACATGCGAGCGGATCTGGCGGATGCTACTAGGTGTGGATGCATCCCCTGGGGTATTGGACCTGATGAAACTAAACTGCGTCGGCGGTGGCCTTCTGCGCTTCTCTGTAGCAATACTCGGTGTCTGTCGCCTCTTCGCAACAGCGTCTCGAGGGTTGTAGAAATCCATGTCTGTTCGTATGAGCAGTCGTGGGCGACCAATGATCAGGAAGGGTGCATTATCCTAATGAGGGTTGCGAGGACAATGAAAGCCCAAGAACGCAGTTGAGGGTGGTAGATTCTCAGAGGAGGGTGGGTGAGGATCAAAGCGGGTCCACTCGGCTTCTGGATGGTGATTGCTGCCAACCATGAACCCGCGCTTGAGTGGCCAATAAGAAGTTGCCGTACAAATTCCTAAACCAGTAAGGTCAAGAAGGGCGTTCGGGCACGCCAGGGGTATACCATCACCATCAGAGTACTCCTTGAGTAAGTATTGTTCAATGTAGGTTGGTGCTACGAGCGCTGATTATTGTGCCAAGGAAATACTACCGATACGATACACTCAAGCAGCTGATGTATTGGGCCAGTAATCATGTTAAGATTTGGAGAGTTGAAGACACAACACTGCAATCCTTTCTATAAAAAATTCTACTTTTGCACCGCATTCACGGATGTGGGGTCAATTCATTATTTGTGTCGGGGGGCACCACGGTTCCAAAATCCAAGTTGCAATATGCTAATATAATTGGCTGAGTTCTCTTGAGTGCACGAAAGAATGAAAGGAAAACGACAAAAAAAAGAGGAAAGCGTTCGAAGATCAATAACAGAGATGAACAATTTGACATCGAAACATAACCCCTCCTACCCCTCTCCCATAAAGCACTTTTTCAAGCAAGTCCCGTCAGTCTATTAGCCATCTCGTCCCAGACAGCCACAATATCCTCCTTCTCCTTCTCCCAGACCTTCGACCCTTCCTCTGCCAATCCCAAATCCCCTCCAACAAAACACTTGCCTCCAAAATTTCTATCAGGGAATGTCATGTTCACCGTCTTCTCAATGACCCCCATCTTCAGACCCTGGCACACGGTCCTCAGCGCTTCGGCCGCCATGCCCCCTCCATGCCCACCATACGAGACAATCATGGCCGGCTTGCCCTTCCATTCATTGTACAGATAATCCACTGCATTCTTGAGCCCGGCCGGGATCCCCCAGTTGTACTGAGGAGTAACGAAGACGAAGGCATGGTAGGAAGAGACGCATGCCGACCAGGCACGCGTGTGCTCGTGCGCGTACCCGCTGGGTTCGGTGACGGCCTGTGGGATGATGATCTCATCGAATAGGGGGAGGTTGAAGTTTGCTATATCGATAATCTCCAGAGAAATAGAAGGGCCCTTGATGCCATTGTTGGTTTGGGACGAAAGGTGATGATTGATGGTGTCGCGGACGAAGGCCGTGATTTGTGGGCCGACGCGGACAGAGCGCGTGCTGCCGCAGATGATGCCGACCTTGAATGAAGTCTTGGAAGAATCCATATCTTCTAGATGTTCTTTCTGTAAATTTCTTTCCCTTTGCCCCTTTCAAAAGAGAAAAAAGCAAATTGGGGTGGAGGGGTTGATGGAGAACGAGTGAATGGTTTGTCGTGATTTTCAGTAACTCGTGGGAAGTAGCGTATATTCGTGAATCTTTCGGAATGCACTCAAAAGGTCTGAGACAGTACTAAGTATGTTGTTGAAGTATCTAAAGGATCGAGATGTTCATGGCTGCCTGGATGAGTCGTCTCTTTATATATTGTTCGGTCGCCGCAAAACTTGCTACTTGGTTGAGTAAGGGTAGCAGATATAAGTATACCAATCCACAGGGAGTAACTCCGGCTGCCAGGGCCCGGGTTTTACGGATTGAATCACCAAGAAAAGATCAAAATTCGGAGCAAAAATAAGCAAGCGGACATTATTAGCCGGCGCTCAGGAGCGGTGTTTTCCAAGAAGGCCGTGGGGCGGAGTCAAGCTGCTTACAATGAACCTCCGCTCCGCTCCGCCCCACCGAAGTGCTGTGTAAGTGCCGCCTCACACTGCATTCCAGACTCGTAGAGACCGCAGGCTTTTTGATATGAATCAACCAAAACACAAAATCATAGATGGCCCTGGCGAGGATCGAACTCGCGACCTTCGCATAAATCATAAAATTTTAGCCACATAAAGAGAGAAACGGAGAATTCGAAATGGCTGGTGAATAGACGGAAAAGAAGACAAGAGGATATCGAGGAAGTCCGAAACAGAAAACCCGCGATCATTCCACTTGGTGCGTCTATTGCTTACGCGCTGCAGCATATGCAAACTTGCATGTACCTGCATACTGTGTAATTAAATTGGGAGGTGTCCTGTGGCATTGACTGGTGGCCGATCATTGCATTTACATGAATAGTGCGACTCAGAGGGGAAGATAATTGATCAGAGACGATTACACATAACCAGTCTGAAATTTGTGGTGACCTAGTATCTCTTCAATCTCATGGTTCCTGTCGAGAGAGCGAATATCGCCTGTTTCTCAGAGCTGGCGATACTTCTATACTTCCCCACAACAGGTGCCCCAGTCTGAAGAGGGGGTGTATATATAATGGGTTCTATAGAAGTATGATCTCTTTGTTATTTCGCTCCGCCGGGCGCAGCAGCACTGCATTTAGTCTCGCAACCTGGAAAAGGGACTGACCACGTATTTTGCCGCCTTGGCATTACCTGCACCTCCAAGTCGTTCTCTGGCAACAAAAAGACCTTTGCAATGCCCAACCCAAATGAGTCTTCCACTTTCAGATCCTCCATAGGGCATCAGGTCGTTGCTGTAGAGGAAGATTGAGATACTCAGTCAAGGCGGAGTGGGCACGTTCTTTTGCGTTATACATAGATCTAACCGCAAACTTGGGATAGCCAACATGCATCTTCCAAGCCTCCCTATCCCAATTGAAAAAGTCCGAGACGATGTCAGGAAATACAGAGAAGATGGAACCGCCGAAGAATGAGCGGATAGTCGCCTCTACCATGATGTGGCCGCACCACTGCAGTAAAGAGACTGTATGCGAAGCTCCTTCGGTGTGGACGGCCATGGACTCAATGGCTATTCCATCATTAGCAACATATTCCCGGTAACTTCGCCCTGAAACAAACCTTTTGTATTCCCTATCAACCGTTCGATGTGGCCGAGGAAAGTGGCCTGCAGTGCTTCAAGCTTCGCTCCCGGATGCAATTGAAGCTTTACGTCGTCTTGGTTCTGATTCAGTCCATGCTTAGCCATGCCGTAAAGGTTGTACATCTGTTGCACCGTATCTTCGGTCCACCCAAATTGCACCATGGCCACCCTGGTCACCGTTTCATAGTCCAGTTTGGTTGAATCTCTGTATATGGCCAAAATATCGGTAGGAGAAGTGACAACGTATATCTCTCGGCCTACTACTTTCAAGCTGTAAATCTCACGATAGGATCTTTTTCTGTTCGTGATTTTGCAGCTGGTCAGATATAGGTCAAATATCACGGCCCGGAAAGCATCGTCACGCACCTCCCAGCTCTGAATACCTGCCCAAAATTGCGTGACAGCCCCACGGAATGACCGACCCCTGGATGGCCACAGTATTAGTGGTCGTCTTGGTTTTGCCAAGCACTCAAGATCGAAGAGGAAGACTTGAAAAATATGGACATGGTAGGAGGTATGGCAGAGGTTTTGGCTCGGTGGGAAACAGAAGAGGTCGCAGGGTAAAACGCCAGAGTCTCCATCCCAACCATACTATCATGACGCTCGTTAGCACCGCACTTGACGATGGGGTGCCTATGCGTGCGTGCTGGGCCCGTACGGCGACAATAGATGTTGCTATGCTGTCCATTTTACCACAAGTTCGTAATAAGAGGAACTGAGCAGTGCTTGGGCAAGGGCGGATCGATAATCTGAATTTTTGGAAATTCAGCGAGTCTCAGAGATTAGATTTGTCCACTCTGTGACAGAGCACAAGTGTATTCTCTGTGCGACGGCCAGTGAGCCACTGGCCCGAGCGCTGTTGCCAGGCGCCTGCCTCAGCCAAGTAGCCCCATCTAGCTGTGCTAGAGGCAGCCAGTGATGCCCAATGATGTTGATGCGCAGCTGCAGAATTATCTGGGTTCTGCTCACGAAGCAGCCAGTCCTGTTGCCACAGCCACACTACTCACGTAGAGTGCTTATAAGTCAGGACCCACCCTTTCCGATCACCCCCCCATTCCGATCGCCCTGGTCAGCCACACCGCTATTTAAAACCCCCTTATATATCTTCACTTTTTTTCATCAGTTCTTTTTCAATTGACTTGATATTTTCCATATACCTTGAACACTATATAATGAAGATATATACCGAGTTTCAAGTCGACGAGGCTGTCCAGGCCGTCAAAAACGGCCTATCTATCCGAAAAGCCTCGACCGAATGGGGTATTCCTTATACCACGATCCAGAACCGTATCAAAGGCACACAGAGCTATCAACTAGGCGCTGAATCTCAGCAAAGGCTCTCTATTAGCCAGGAAAAACGACTAGTTGAATGGATTCGTATTCAGGAAAGCCTAGGCCTCCCCCCTAGCTACTCAGAGCTAAGGTTCTTTGCTCAGAAGATCCTTCTAGTCCAAGGGGATGCTTAACCCCTTGGAAAGAGATGGACTGAGGCTTTTCTAAGGAGAAATCCAGAGATCAAGGTTCAGAGAGCTCGGAGGATAGCTTCAAATCGAACAAACGGAGCAACCACAGAGGTAATATAGCCCTGGTTCCGTTACTTCGATCTTCCCTCTATTCAGGCTATCAAGCCAGCTAATAGATGGAATATGGACAAGGCTGGGATAATAGAGGGCCAGGGCGAGAACGGATTAGTCCTCGGAGGGTCCTTTTCTCGAGCAATATAGAAAAAAGAGCCTGGGTCGAGATCCTGGACCATATTCCTCGAGTATATCTCAGCCACAGGCACCCATCTCTTTCCTGTGGTTATCTTCAAGAGAGGGAGTCTTTAATAGCAGTGGTTTCCTGCTCTGATCAAGCCTTTTTAAGGCTGGAAATTTCTTTCCTCGCAAAACAGCTAAATAAGCAATAAAACAGCATTTTCGTAGCTAAAAGAGATCTTTATCCCGAGCAGCTAGCCAGAAGATCTCTCGGAATCTCGACTATTAGTCTTAGATAGCTACAGCAGCCATATAACCGACGAATTTATATGAGAATGCTTCCGGAATAATATTATCTTACTTTATTTGCCTTCTCATATTTCTTATATTCTTCAGCCTCTCAATCTAGGCATCTTTTCCTTGCTCAAAAGGGCTTATAGAAGGAAAATCAGCCTTCTAAGCTAATAGGGCGATTTATCCTTCATAGGCTGATAATTCTTTCTCAAGAACTTTGATAAGGCCTGCCAGGAAGATCTTTCTCGCCAGAATATTATATCTGGATAGAAAGCAACAGGTCTTTAGCCGGTCCGGCCATCCAAGCCACTCCTCAGCCCTCTTCTCCTTGAGAACAGTCAACAATATCATCAGATCTATTTGAATTCAGGCCCAGAATGATCAATAGCACTTATTTCTACCCCAAGACTCTCCTCAGGCCAAAGGAATATATTCTCAACCCCCAGGAAGGCCAGGAACTTATATTAGCATCTGTAATAAAATCAATATCAGCTTTCCACAGCACCAGCGCAGCATTTATTATTCAGAAAGATAGAAAAAGCCTGGTTAGAGAAAGACCTCGAGTTGGCCAAAGCCCTAGAGGAAAATTAGGCTCTAAAAGCTCAAATTGAGGCTTATTGGCCTACAAAATAACGAAAGGTCGATATCAGCCCGAATTCTAAGTTTGCAACTATCAAGGATATACAGAGGGCTCAAAACGCGGCCAATAGAGATACAGATAATCTGAATGGAGAGAGCGATATCGAATTATCTAGTGCTGAGGAGGATTGCATCGTGGTAGCTGAATAGAATGAATAAATCAGGAATATATATCTATATATCGGTATGCGATATGGCTGACCAGGGCGATCGGAATGGGGGGGTGATCGGAAAGGGTGGTGTAAAGAATCCCACACACCAATGTCCTGTCTTGATGTACTTGTGACTTCTAAGGGTTTATGTTAGCAAATCAGCTCAGAGGAGCTTACCTTTCTTGTCTTGCAATACCCCGACTCCGTGTTGATGATTCTTTTGCCTTTGGGGCTATCGTAGGTTGGGTTCCAAACGATACTTAGATTGACGACTGAAGAGCTATAATAAACTATCTGTTGACTTGGAGATATCCCATCCTTATATATCCGGTTCTTCAGTAGGTGTCCTGGTCAGATATGTTGGATATGTTATGATCCAACATATCCAACACCCTAACCCTTGCTTATGTAAGCATTTTCTGACAGCAGGTGTTGGATCTGTGTCCACGTGTTCCAAGGCTCCACTGAGCCGGCTTGTCCCAATGACCTTCCGTCTCTTTGAGATCATGACAGGTGGGTCCTGACTTATCGCACAATCGCTAATGAATCCTTACTGCTCAGGCTGCCCCTCCCTTCCCTCGAATTTATTATCTCGAAATCTTCGATATTCTGTCTGCCATTCAATCTAATTACTCATCCGTCTCTCGGTCAACGCTACGCAGACTCGACGACACGACTTGCAGTATTCCAGGAACCGATCACAAGTCCAACTATGGAACAGCAAGAGTACAAATATCAGCGTATCGACCTAGCAACTGACGCAATCCGCTTGCTCCGGCTCCACAAAGCCTGGCACTACGAGCCCATATTATGCACGCTTTTCGAGTCCTACCTAGACAGGGAAAAAGGTGTTCCCTACCAAGCGCTATCCTATACGTGGGGAGATCTGTCGGCGGAGAGAATTCCAATCGACATCGCCGGCAAGACTAGCCAGGAGCCTACAACCTGGCTGAAGATCACCAAGAACTTATACAAGGCTCTGGTTCATCTGCGAAAGCCACATGAGGACACGGTCCTGTGGGTGGATGCTATCTGCATCGACCAGAGCGAGCATGATTACTCTCTGCGCGAGCGCAAGCATCAGGTCGGGCAGATGAGGCTGGTCTATGAAAGGGCAGAAGAGGTGATTGCTTGGCTGGGTCCCTTGGGTCCGGATCCTGAAGGAATGACTGCGCTGGCCGCTTTTGCAAATAAGCAGGACCGCGTGGCTGCGCTCATGACAACATCTGGCAAGAGGTCCTGGGAAGAACGTCTGGTATTACTCTGTTCTTCGCAGCTGAGCTTGCTCGAAGATGGGCTACGCCAGCTGTTATCAGGCGCCATGGAGAACATTCTGAAGAGGCGATGGTTCAGACGAATCTGGATCGTCCAAGAAGTCGCTAGTTGCAAGGCTGGTTTGATCGCTATGGGGGAGGAGGGCACTCTGGTATCCATCCCGATGCGGACTTTTGCAATTCTGGCGCCCCTGATTCAGAGCTGGGTAGAGCCACACGTCCAGGCCATCCTTGATGTCATGCCATTAAAGGGCCAGAGGCGGAGAGGATGGTGGAATGAGAGACACGACCTGAAGACGTTGTTGTTCAAATTCCACCTCAGCGAGGCTAGCGACCCAAGAGATGGCATCTACGCTCTCCTCGGGATAGCGTCAGACGTAGAAGTCAGCAAGGACATCGTACCTGATTACGAGTTGGACACCGATGTCGTCTTCAGGAAGGTGGTGTCATATTTGTTGCCAGGAATAGAAGGACGCGTATTCTGTCCACATTCGCGGCCCTGGAATATGAATCGCCTGATCGCAGCCCTTGGCGGAGAAATGGACATTGATGTTTGGACTGATAGGTTGCAATCTCTTATCTGCAACATGTCATTTGCAGAAGAAGGACACGATGATGCGAAATGGATCGTAGAAACGATCGACGATATCGACATCAACCGCGACGATCGACCTGTACACGGTGAGGACATCGGCGGAAGGGCACCGTTAGCCTATCTTGCTGCTCGAGGCGGTCCTCTGGACCTCATACAAAGTATTCTCAACCGCACCGACGTCAATGTGAGCATTGACAGTGGCGGGCCACCGCCACTTCTTGAAGCTGCAATCAATAGCCATGAAGAAGTCTTCATACTTCTTTTAGACAGAGAGGATGTCAGGATTGATATCCCAGGAACCTCCTCTGCCGAGGAAATCATGTACCATCTGGCGAATCACGGCAAAGCTAGGCTGGCTCGACTTCTTCTGTCACGACTTGGGCGACGAATGAATATGGAGAATTCGACTTTCATCAGAGAGACGAGGACTCGTGACTCACGTGGTCTTTATCACGAGTGGTACCACAGAGAAACACCACTGCATGCAGCTGTCAGGAGCGAGAACCCCGAGATGGTATCAGTCATTCTTGAACAGGATGGAATTGATGTCAATTCCTCGGGAAATCCACCCACGTCTGGAGATTTTCTAGAGGTTGCCACAACCACCGACAGACCACTATGCCACGCTGCAGCTCATGGTTTGGATGAGATTGTGGATCTCCTTCTGAGCCGGGACGACATTAATGTGTATAAACGTGGTATTATAGGGAAGACACCTCTCGCTCTAGCGAGAGAGAACGGCCATTTGGGTGTGGCCCGGCGAATTTCCGCACACCTGCAGCAACGTGCTTTGAACAAGCCGGGCAGTAGTGGACATGGTGACGCTGCTCGACAGAAGTAGGATCTTTTCGATAGGCAAGTTTGTAGTTATGCGCTCACTGCATTATGTGGAGAATGCAAGGTGGCTTGTCTTTTCTGTGACATACAAACAATGAGACGCTAGCATTGCGAGCACTTTGCTAGAATCTGAAGCTTTAATCGACACCTGAGAAGTTGGAGCGGAGGAAGGGTTCAGTCATTTTTACCTTACCAAAAGCAACCGTAAAGTGTTTCAATTTGCGCGTTGCTACCAGAGGACCGGGTATGTGAGCGCTTAAGATCTTTAAAAAGCTGCACGACTTGAATCAATCGTGTGATGACACCAGTCATTTCGTCTTCAGTCATCCTATTCAGAGACAAGAGCAAGCAGCAATCCGGAGCCGGAGCCGGACGGATAAAAAATCGCTTCCTCGACCCATCTCTTTCTCTCCGTGTTTCTCATGCCGATTTTTATGTCTTTCTTTGCCTGCTCTATCAGTAAACACATACATCATTCGACCTGGGTGGCATATCTTACACTTGGGTATGTTAGATAAGGACAATTTTTTTTTTAAGCCTGCCACATGCTAACTGCATGATATTGCTTCTCTGGAAGACAAATTGAACATATGTCGCGTCATAATTTCCAAGATGGGCGATGCAATAGTTGGGCGCAATCCTGAGGCAGACACACGGTGACAGCGGCATGCAGCTGAGGAAGAAGGTTCAAAAGGATGATTGATCCATCTGTAACCAGTGTTCTATAGCTAATCCTTCTTAGGCAATTTTGATTACCACTGGCATCTTTTTTGGCATCATTAATGATCTTTTATTACTTCTCGCAACCCCCTCAGCATGCAAATTACAATACACAGAAGAGCAAGGGTCTCGTGGGCTATATTTGGTATGTGTGACCTGGACGACGAGAATTGAAATTGAAAAAAGAAGGGGGAAGAAAAGAAAGGGAAGAAGGCTAAAGATTATCTTGGGATGCTCACAAGAGAGGCAAGTCGCTGAACTCACCAAACTCAGTTGGTTGGGTGCGATCGATGTGCACAGCGCGGGGTGCAGTGACGTGCTGTGTGCCTTGCATTTGCCCCGCCACGGCTCTCCGGTCAGACCCCGCTCCCTGTACTGCAAATAGCTGGTCCCTGGTCCCCTAGGATTTGTCATGTCGATCCAAAGAGGCAAATCCGCATACTAAACAAAAACGTCACGACTTTCCATAACCTCTCCAGTCCTCCTTCCTATAACCAGTCTTCTCTGTACGTATATATATATCTTGGGACTCATTTTAACCAAATTGACCTCCCTCTCGACACTTCTTTGCAGGCAAACCTCTTTTAAAAACTGTTCAAACTGTCCTCTCAAGCTCAACACCGTCGTCACCAACCCGCTTCACCTACCGCAATCCTCACCACCACAGCCATCCTCCTCCTGGCATTCCTCCTCTCGACCATGACCTCCACCATGCCCGGTTTCATAGGCCGCCTGACCCGCCCCTTTACCAGCGCCTCCTTCCTCGGCGTCGCCACAGAGAACGGCGTCGGCGTCACCTCGGCGCCCATCCCGGAGGGCGCGCAGAAGGCCACCGTCGCCGCGGGTTGCTTCTGGGGCGTCGAGCACATCTACCGGAAGCACTTTGCGGACAAGGGACTATATGATGCGCGCGTCGGCTACATTGGGGGTGACACGAAGAACCCAAGTTACCGGGCAGTCTGCACAGGCGAGACGGGACGTAAGTATTGTCAATCCTGTCCCCCCCCCCCCCAAAAAAAAGCACAATTGAAGAAAGATTGGAGAGTTCGAAACTGACTGATGATACGTATACAGACGCCGAGGCGACCCAGCTGATCTACGACCCCACCAAGATCACCTACGCCCAGCTCCTCGAGTTCTTTTACCGCATGCACGACCCGACCACCAAGAACAGGCAGGGTAATGACCGCGGGACCCAGTACCGCTCCGGCATCTTCTACCACGACGCCGAGCAGAAGAAGATTGCAGAGGAGATCACCGCCAAGGTCAACGAGCAGTGGTACAGCGGCAAGGTGGCGACCGAGGTGATCGAGGCGGGGCAGTGGTGGGATGCTGAGGACTACCATCAGCTGTATCTGGACAAAAACCCCTCGGGCTATCAGTGTGCCAGCCATTATGTTAGGGAGTATCCATCTCTGAAATAAAGGACGAGAGTGCCGAGAACAGAAGGGGATAATAGGCATGAGAAAATACGACACCGGGTGCAAGCCGTACGATAACACCATGTATATATTTGTGGAAATATGAGGAAGCGTGGACACTTGAATATCCATTCCTTCGTTTTTTTATTATAAAGAAAATTTTTTTTATATTCAAATTGATTTGAGAGTTATAAGTGACAACGCCAGGCTTATTGACCTAGCCTTTCCAGACCACCACGGTTACCATAAACCTATAGAGGTGAGAGGAGAATGTCCAGTCCATCAACTCCTAACTCCACTACCAGCACCAGCGCTTCCGCCGTATCGCAAAAACTCACCCCTCACCACCCCGATTTCCTAGTCTCGGCCATTCTAACCCTTTTTACTTCCGCTTGTTCTGTTGCATCATCAGAATCTGCACCATCCGGATGAAGATGTTCAGGAAGTCCAGCTCAAGCGCAATGCTCTCGTTGATGGGATCCTTTTTGATCACGCCCCGCTCAGCCAACCTGGCGTGGTACAACACCTTCTGTACGTCGTACAACGTAAAGCCACCAAACAATGCCAGTCCACCCCACAGCCAGATGTTCTCGGTGAACGCGAGCGTTCGGACCGCGGTCGCGGGAAGGATGAGCGGTGCAAAGCCGGAAGCCATGACAAGACCGGCACCGGCCAGGAGAGGTCCGCCGATGTAGAGGTACTTCTCCTGCTTGGCGGTCGCGCCGACGAAGGAGATGGAGCCCATCATAGCCACGGTGTAGATACCGGCACGGGCGAGCAGGGCGCCGGGGACGAAAGCGACGAGGGGTGCGATCAGAGCGGCCTGGGTGGCATTGAAGGCGGTCCAGAGGGCATACTTGGGAACATAGCTATTGTTTTTTGTGCCTCGTCAGCACTGCTACCGGCGCATCACCGGAGCTCTCGGGGAAAGCAAAACTTACTTGTCAGGATCCACCATCCTCGTGCCGATCATTGTACCAAAGCTCATGGCCAGACCACCGATCATGACCACCCAAGGGTTTGTGACCATCAGCCGGTACACAAAGCCGCTCTGTACCATCTGCCTGGCCGTAACACCGATAATGCCGATGCCCAGACCTGTGTGAAGGAAGGTCTGGTTGAGGTAGCTCCGCTCGAACAGCGGCATGCCGCCATCCTCACGAGTCTCTCGGTTGAAGACGGCATTGACAGCCACCAGTGTACCGCCGAAGATGGCTCCGCCGACCGCGAGCTTGCGCAGCACCGAGGTGTTGTCGGCCGCGGCGCCCGCTTGTGACTGGTACCCGCGCTTGCTGCCGCCGGCGACAAGGCGGTTCACGAGGGACGTCGATTTGCTCGGTGTTGAGCGCGCGAGGCAGAGAGTGGTCTTGGATGTGAAGAAGGCATTTGGCCGGCGGGCGGATTGGTGGAAGGTGCGTGCAGCGATTGAGGAGGATGAAAAGAGAGTGGTTTTCGTCACGGGTCGGGCGATTTCAGGTAGGCGGGTGGCCAGGCGGGCGGGGCCCTGGCGCAGGGTGATTGTGAAGGACATCTGTGTTAAGATGTTGCTCAGTTGGTAACAAGAAGGTGATTGATGAAGAAATTGGAAGAGAAGAACGTAGGCGCGGCGGAGAGCGGGCGGAGTTGGGCGCGCTGAAAAGGAAACGAAGGTTGATGGAATTGAAATGGAGGTTGATGGAAACCGAAGTTTGTCAGGGCCAAAAATGACGTTTGCCATCCGCCGCCTGGAAGCTTCGAGCTCTCGGGCCAACCAAGGCGCTAATTCCCTGCGAATGACCGACAGCATATGTCAGCAAATGCGAGGGGCCAACCCTAACCCCGAACCTATCTCCAGCCGCCTACACTTGGGAATGGAGGAATGGTCGACTTGCTTCGTCAAAAACTGTATGAATTCTTCATGTTGTCTTCTGAATGGGACCATTTCGACTGCATGTCAAGACCAACTGATGTCAACCCTCTATATTTTTGTCATCCTCAGTGCCTTTCCCACCCATCGATACGTTGACGCCTAAGCAGGCAGTCTGTGACAGCATGTGCTGCTGAGTTTCACTGCCTACACGTACCACCAATCCGAGGCAATGTTTTGACATAGCGGTTCAAAGAAGACATCAGTTAGGCTTGCTGAATCACTGAACATCACCACACGCAAATCCCAGATTGACTCAACCTCAACAGTTTGCCAATACGGACATGATTGCGACCCCTACACAAGTCTTACAACGATATGGCAACCTGGATAAGTAAGGAAGTGGGCATTTAGCAGTTCTGTCCGCCCTTGATCACAAGGCTATATCCTTCAGAATAGGATACCTTTCCGCTCAGCATATGGTATGTAGAATGCCCAAACACCATTCTTGTGTCGTTGGATCGGCATGCGACCGCAATCACCTTGGCAGCCTTCGCGAGGGTCAGCCAGTCTGGGAGCACCATGTATTCATCACTCTGTATCCATCCATGGGTCATGGAGGTGGTCAGCGAGCCTGTCGTTTGCACTTGGAGCGGCCCTTGTAGCCGGCATGAGAAGGAATCGACTGGGTAACAAGGACGTTCCTCGGATATCAAGTGGGGGAGGAAGGGGAGCGGGGGTGAAGAAGAAAAGGAGAGTAGGAGGAGCACTGGTAGAAGACAATACATCGTTACACCAGCTAATAGCTGCCTTGTAGTAACAAGCGACCTGTCCGCACTGGTGTGCATCGTTCCCAGGCGGCCTGCCCTTTACCTCCGAGAGGCTCTTTGCCATCAGGAAGACGGCATCGTCGACTACGGTGTATTCTCCGCACTCGAAGACCGGGCCGTGGTCTCCTAGGTTTACCACGGTGTTGTTGCAGAGTGCCGTCGTGGTCATGTTGTTATGGGGGTTGACGTGTAATAGAGACGGAGTGGCCTGCAGAGGGCGGTGAATATCAGCATTATGTCCCGAGGTGATACGTGCACTCCGTCATGGGTGATTCTAAGACGAGAGCAGCAGCGAAAAGATCCTATACTGACTGGCTTGGCTTGGCTGAGGAGGCCACAAAGGCCACTGGTGAAAATGCTGGCAAGGATACTTCGACAGTGCATCTTGGACATGAAATAGAATTCGTGTTTCTTAAAGATTTGTTGAAAGACAAGTACTACTTCAGGTGATCTTGAGATGTAGCTGAATGTCGCCCTGCCATGGATACGTATGGATCGAATCCAAGGCCAAATTGCCAATCATGCTTTGTTAAACACTCCATGGCTAGCTATTTGCAATGGGCGAGAGCTATCAAGACTTGGACGCAAGTCTAGTCCGCCCGGCGTGTTCCTAGCCTTTGCTTCTCATCATCATTATCATCATCGAGCAGCACCCATGCTTATATGCATTGTGCATTTGTGGAGAAAAGACTGCCATGTTAGTTCGTGCTGATCCTCCTGATAGAAATGTCTGGCAGCGCATAAATCTGGCTAGGAGTAATCATTTCCTCGTCGGTATATCTCGTCCAGCTCTACGGCAGGAGAGCATAATTAATGCGACCCACAGGCCTCTCACAGAAAACCAGACAGGCGGTCGACGTTGAGTTCGGAGTGGAAGGAATGCCAGACTTGACTCCCGTTGGGGAGGGAAGGGGGTCAAGGGCGCAAGCTCGACAGTCTGGTACCAGGAGCTCGTGATCCTGGCCCAGGCAGCGACGGCTACGGAAGAGGCTCATCGATAGAGAAGCTGGAGAACGGGTAATGATTCGTATTTATATCCAGGGCTGAATCTCTATACCCTCCCCACCTTGGAAGAGCCATCAGAATCAGCAATCAAGGTGCTTACTTACCTTGCTTGCATTTCCAGGAAAGCACCCGTCTGGCCATGCCTCAAGGATGCCAGCCATCCTCGGCCCCGAGTCGCCGATCACATGTGGGCAGTGCAGCTGGAGGAAACATGATGACACTGGCCGGAAAAATAACGACATATTACAATAGTAGTGATAAAATGATAGCACTTGCTCCCAAATTCTCCCAAGAAAGAAGGAATGTAAAGCCAAGAGGTCGAACCAGAAACAGCCACCCATCCTTCGCGGAGGCAGAGCCTCCAAAAGGTCTGGACCCGGCTGACAAGAAAAAGGCCCCGATAACCTTTTTTCTTCCCTTCCCCATTTCCGTGGGAACTATTGGAAGGATTAGACGGTCCAGGGTCCCCCTTTTAGGGTAGCCGTGGCCGTTTCCAGAGTTCAGATGAGATCCATTCCGGGAAGCTCGTTATTGTTGGTCAGAAAGGACGCGAGACTGAGGCTCTTGGCCTCGAGGGGGAACAACGGAGGAAAAGCCAAGAAGGAGGCGGACAGTGTTTTCTTTCTTTGGAAATGCCAAGCAAAGGATGGGTGGCTGCTGACCAACATCCCACCACTTCTTTTTCCTTTCTTTCTTTCTTTTTCCTCCTCCTCCTCCTTTGTGTGTCGCTGACCTCGGCTCAAAGGGGGGCCTGCACAATCTTGCTGGCCTTCTGTGGTTCTGTGCAAGAAAGGCCCCTGTTTGTTATCCGGCCCCCAGTCTGCCAAGCCCTAAGACTTTCTATTCCGGTACGACAGGTGGATAATTTGGGGAGGGCCTTTACCATACTACCAGAGTACCTTTGCTGCAGCGGGGGTGATTTCGTGAGATTGCGTTGGGCAGGATTTATTGGTTCTTAATGCATCTCGGGGAGGCTAGTGGCCTCGCTTGCTACCATGGAATATTAATACTATGCAGGAATGCATCTGCTTGGGAAAGGATATAATATGCAACGTCTAGTCGCGTGCTCACATCATGGGCGCGTATTTAGTAGTAGTCCTACTATGAGCGGCCGTCCCTACGTTTCCTCGTGTGTTATTACCTAGAGCCGCACCAAGGTATTTCGTTCTGTGCCTCTCTTCTTTTTATTTCTTCTCCAACAGTTGCTCAATCGCCATCACTTTGAGACATCCGCATACAGCACGTACACTCCCTCCAATATTCTACTTAATCAACACCAAACCTACAGTCGACAAGATGAAGACCACCTTTCTCCCCCTACTCTGTATCGCGGCAGCGACGACGACGGCTCTTGTGATTCCATCACACAGCCAGAGCCCGCTTGTCCAGGACAACGATGTGGTGATCACCGAGCCTTCTGCGCAGGAGATACCTGAGACGGGAATCGTGGTGGATGACTTCCATGAAAGCCAACAGGACGTCGAACCCATGGTGGAATCGTGTTTTTGTGCTGGTGGATCGATCTGCTGCAACCTCACGGGGGGCAAGACGGACTGTGGGTTTGGGACGTGCGGCATCTGAGCCTCCATGCTCCAGACAGCTTCCCAGACAGCTGGGAATTATTTGTTAGCGGACGCCGCCCTACACTACCGATCATCCAGCTCGGCTCCAGGGAATGCGGGATGAACGAAAGAACGAACGAACGAAAGAAAGAGAGACACACACAGAGACTGTATAGAAGAACAGCATGGACAGGCGAGACACTGAGTGCGTGTCTCCCTGAAAGGAGACGACACCATCGAGACTTCTCACCCAGGAATTACCTTGAGAAAGGAGACACAAATTTCGGAACTGGCGAGACTTGTGGAGAGCGGGCTGAATCGCTATGTGTCGGTATGGCGACAGCTGCATTGTCTCTGTTGTTCAGATGTGCACGTACTGGCGGTGAGACATTCGATGGGTCTGAAGCTAAGGGGGGAAAAGCAAAAAAGTGCTGCACGACCTCGGCGATCCACATGACGCCTCTGCGAACAGCAATGAATAAGTGCTCTTCAGCCACATACGAAGAAGGAGAAATCATGAGAGAGGAGATCGTCGGCGGCAAAATGCCCAAGGCGCCAACCCAAGTGGTCCAAGGACCACACGCGCGCACACACACACACACACACACAGAGAGAGAGAGAGAGAGAGAGAGAGAGAGGGCATGACCAGAAACGGTCTCGCCCTGGTGCAGTCAGTATGCACCTCCTCTCATGTTCAGTGCACAGCGGCACGAACTCTCGCCATGGTTTGTGGTGCATTGCTCCACGTCCCAAATCTAGTCGCGACCGCACTTAATGATGATGGGACAACACTTGGTCGCGAGCTTGGATTACGACTAGGTGCAGCCAGCGTGGAGGTTCAATGCAAGGAGCGAGCTCGGGCCCTTTTGAACACTTAGGTAGATGTCATAGGTGGCTTCTTGGACATTACCAGATCCGGGCATTGGATCACTGTGCCCTTGTGCCGATCGACTCAGGTAGGACGTGGATCATCGAGAAATGCCGAACGGGCATGGATGGGAGGAGGAAGACGAGGGTGGAAAGGCTAAGACAGCAGCTTCGTAGCTCGCACACATGCATGATATCTAATAGTAAACTAATGCTGCAAGATCAGGACAAAGGTCCTCCCCACAATCGCATCTTGATTTTACCATCTGCTGTCATCAAAGGACAATTGGGTTGACGGCCGCATGCGTGGTGTATCCTTCGATCCATGGACGCCAAGATGGAGAGCCTGTGGCACTATCGGACTGTGGTACTGTGGTCCTGTGGCAGTATGGTTACTGGCTCGTCTGCGTCGACAGGATTGCAATGCAGTGCGATGTGATACGACCTTCCCGTCTGGTGACGATCGGGCTTGCGGACAGGAAGCGGCACCGATGGCGCGTGGCTGTACGTCAGTGGCAGATTGCACGACGCCAAGGGGAGATCTGCTGTGGTCTGGAAGGTCGGCGCATGTAGACGTACATACGATGCATGTACTATGGTATATGCAAGCAACTGTTGTCGTCTGCAAGGGCCAGATAAGGCTGCAGCTACGTACCTGGTGGTGATGGGCTGGCACAAAACGTGTGAACTGATTGACGACGCAGTAAGCCGCCTCGCTGCAACACTTCGGTATGACCGATGTTCCGTGGGGCATGCAGCAGCGAATACTGCTCTTGATTGGGCAGCCAGAGCGGATGAATGCGTGGACGTTTTCTTGTTTTGATAGCAAGCGCCGCCTGAGAGGACGGTCTACTGACTTGACGTTCACGATGTAAAAGGGTTTTTTTTTTTTTCTTGGCTGGGAGAGAGGGGGCAAAGAGAGTGTGTGGTCTGTGATGAGAAGAAGAGTGGGGAGGGGTGCAGGCTAGTGCTGTCCAGCACCTGAAGACACACAGGCCAGGCGCTAGAAAAGGCTTTCCACGCTTCACAGAAGGTTGGCTTCTACGCAGGGACCGCCCAGCTGCTTGACCCCGCGAGACCCCGAGATGGAGATGAGATCTGAGATACCGAACATTCCTTCCTCGACACGAAAATCCACAACCTGCAGAATTGAGTGGCTGAGCATGTGTACCATAATCTAGAAGCCCTTGCAGCTACCACACCTTGCCATCATGCGCGAACCGTCATGTGTCTGGAATGCAGAAGGGAAAAGAAAAAGAAGAAGAAAAAACGTCCGGCGGCGAACTGGTGGATCGAACTGGGGGCAACACTAGCGTCTAGTCCCGGGCAGGCCCGCCATCATGATCCTACCAACGTTGCTAACCAGGTGGGCTGGTGGGGTTTTAGGGGAGAGGGGGAGGGGGGGGGGAAAGAAGGTGAGGGAAGGAGGAGGGAAGGGAGGGGGGGTCTCCGCAGATAGACAAACACCCGCCAAATTTCTCTCTCCAACACGAGAACCTGCTCTCCATCTCCGGTTTGGCCAGCACACGATCACAAGAAGCGACAGGCACATTCTCTCATACGACCGACAGACGCTCCAGAACACCCTCATGAGCTGAGTATTATTATCATCTCCAAGAGCCTTTGGGGAAAGGCAGCTTGGAGTTCCCCCCACACTAACCCCCCCCCCCTTTGGCCAATTCGAAACATGGCCCCGCCATCAGAGCCTTTGCCTCTTGAGGCCCTGCCAGGAGCTCGATTGTGAACCCACACCGATCAAGGCCAGCCAGGGCAGAGAGCTAGGGACCAACGCCCACACCGACATTTGGAGAACTGATCTGCCCACTCAGGTCAGTCTGGGCTCTGCAGTCTTGTAGCCGAGATCGCTCAACTCAGAATCGTCCCTACTTGACCCCCTCTGGACGTGTGGTCCACACACGAGAGCGAGGTGACCGGGCGTGTAGGGTCTGGGCTAGCAGCAGGTTGACGATGGCCACCGCGAACCAGTGGTAGTGACACACACACACCCCCCTTCTAGAACCGCCCTGATCTCTGGTGACGAAATGCCCCGAGTGTGCTCCTTTACGCCCAAGATGCACGTCAGCTTATGAGAGAACCTTCAACCTGCCTTAGCGGGCTTAGCTGGCGGCACTTAGAGCCCAGCTGTCCCGGGTTCCTACCACTTTCCAGCCCTTCTAGAAGTTCTGGAAAATTTAGAAGCCCAAGAAGCTTGATCAAGGTTGAGCCACTTGCTGCCGTCCCTCAGGGGTCCCTGCATGTGGCCAGGCCAGCGCGCGCGCCGAGCTCCCCCCCTCTGCAGCTCATCCCACGACGAGCCAGCTACGTCCCGGCGAGGAGGCCGTGGGATGTGGGACGCGGGCATGGTATGGATTTGATAGCACGGCAGGGCAGGGCAGGGCAGGAGAGCGCATGTTGCATGCAGCTGTGTCTGCACAAGCTGACAGGAAAGAGACGCGCCCCCCTCCCAAAGCCGAGGAGAGGGCCACACTACAGTGTGCCACTGACAAGACGCCAACGAACGTCAGGGCGCCCACATTTTGTCTCCAGCGCATAGAGGTCAGACAGGCAGGCAGGCAGAATATACCCAGACACCGCACATCACACACCAAATCACCTTGACAAATGTGATCTAGCTTCGACATCCTTTCTCCCGCCCTTGTCCTTGCGCGGCTTGCAAGCTGGTTCCGTCTTCCTCTCCTCTCTCTCCCTTCTCTCTCTTTTCCTCGCGCATATGCTGCTGCTACCCGCGTCACGTCCTCAAGCGTCCTCTACACCTCACTCCTCGCACGAGCGACAAAGTCTAAACACGCCTCTATTCCCCCCTCCTGCTCGTCATCGTACAACATCACCCTGACCGTTGGGCTGGCGCTGTTGCTTTTCTCAGCCTTGGACAGGTTCCGATCCCACGGTCCCGGTTCCATTCCCTGACCGCTTCTGAGACACGACGCCACTCGCCCAGCAGATCTCCATCAGCTGCCGGGAATCGCCCTCTTTGGCTCCGCGAGACCATTGGGTCGGTGCATCCCTTTCAGCTCCGCGCATTTATCTCGAGAGGGAATATCAGACATACATCCTTACAACTTGGTAGTACTGATCCGAGGTCTCGCCAATACCTTTCGAGGACGAACCGCCCTACCACAGACATACACACACACACACACACACACACACGCACACATACAGACACACAGAAACATAGCTCACGGAGGTCCTGATCGCACCTTGTCAGGCTGGACCCCCAGCGGCAGAAGCAAGCCTCGGGAACCTGCATTTGGAGGGTACCCTTCCCAGCTGCGGTGGCGCGCCAAGCATCATCACGCAGAGCTGCATACAGCTTTGATCGTTTCATGCAGCCAGCAGCTTCATTCTGTCTCTCCTGCCTGCTCAGCCTTCGAGACCGCCAGACAAAGGGAGATCCAGATTGCCCAGCCATTGGGTAATAGCATTGACGCCACTAGACCTCCTAGCCGCGACATCTGGCTCTTTATTATTTTTTCATCATCGCCCTATTGGCATCAACTGCTAGATCGTCCGGGGAGGGCAGCCGACCCCAGTCTAGTCTGCGTCCGAGCCCCACGCGCCTTTGAGAACCGACAAGACGATAGGCATCAACTTTCCCATCCTCGACCCTCTAGGAGAGACATTTAGTCCAGCTCTTCATAGCACTAGGGAGCCCGAGTTCTCAGCTAGCAGGCGCAGGACTTACTATTCAGCTACAGGCGGGCTCTTTGTGTTTCATCTCTAAGGGCAGCCCGACCTCGTCATAGCGTATCACCCTACCAACCTTACCAACCTACCTACCTACCTACCTACCTACCTACCTACCAACCCAACC
The DNA here is from genome assembly GCA_014850475.1 of Cryphonectria naterciae. Classification (NCBI taxonomy): domain Eukaryota; kingdom Fungi; phylum Ascomycota; class Sordariomycetes; order Diaporthales; family Cryphonectriaceae; genus Cryphonectria; species Cryphonectria naterciae. Next base: position 171,083 of record JACWST010000022.1, read on the forward strand.
TACCAGCACCAGCGCCCACCTAGTCACTCTCCATCCCGACCCTCCGACAACCGCGCGCCCAAGCCCTCCTCATTGACACAAGAGCAACTTTGGGACCGTACACTCTCCTCCCTACAGGCGCGCGCTACCACCTCTCTCAACAGCCCTGTCTATTCTATCCTACGATTTTTCTGTCCTGGCATTGTCCTGGTCGAAAAGTTTGCCCCACAATATCCGCGCCTTTTTGTCTTGGGAGCGACCACCTCACCTACCTGGCTTCTGTAGGCCAGAAGCAGCATATGGCCCTGGCCTGAAGCTCCAATCGTCTCAAGTCGGCACTTCTTCTTGTACGTTGAATACCTCTCCAGGTATAGCTTAGCTCTTGCCAGCTCTTGGAGCCGGAAACACTAGGCGAAGCATTGAAGACTAACCTGGCAACATCTCTGGTCGTAGGAGGCTTGCCTGTACCTCTCGCATCGGAAGGCTCTCATAGGATACCCACCTCCGACCTGCCTCCTCAGGCCACCAAAGGCCAGCCGGCGAACCTGTCTTCGAACCCCTCTTCGACGACGCCGCCCTGCAGACGTTCTCTAGCGCAGACTTGAGTGCTTCGAGTCCACCTACAGCCGAAGCTCTACAGTTGGGAGCTGTGATACCCCAAACTGTTGGGTACGTGGTCTCGCCGGACACTTTGAAGGCCGTCGAGCTTTGGAAGTCCCTCGTCCGTCGTTTCATCCATTGAGACCCACGTCCGCCGTGCCAAGCTTGCTGGCAATGCTCATGTCCATCTCGAACTACACCTGACACGGCATGATTAGTGGATACGAATGGCGCTTTAATCCAGAAGGCAAACAAGTCGACGCGGATCAGAACTGAGGAAAGGACGTTGGATTCTTCGAGAAGCAACGGCGGACCGTTCTTACCCAAGAGCAAACTGCCGCATGGGAGTACGATTCAACGAACACCTTGTCAAGAGCGGCGAAAGCCAGTATTACATCTGCCATATCCTGGTGTAGGCACCGAGAAGGAGGAGAAGGGCCGCTACATTCATGGCCATGAGGCGGGGTCGAGTCCCGACCCCTCCGCCATCGCCCTACCGGGCGTTGGCACATCATCATGCACAGTACCAGGCAAATGGCCAGCCCTTACCGGAATCTGTGTCCTCGCTGATTCGGTCTTTCAATGTCGAGACCAATCCCGCCCGGCCGATACGGCCATCGCCCCTTGCGGCGAGTACAATTCCTGACATGCCACTGGACCTCGTCGATCGGATACGGTCCTTTCCGCTGTTCATGTCCGCCCCCGACGAGTTTCTTGCTGCCGTCGGCAGACATCTAAGGCCACAGGTTCATGCCGCACACGACGTGATCTTGACAGAGGGAGACAATGCTCTAGCCATGTACTGGCTGGTGCGAGGCGTTGTAGCCGTCACCTCCCGCGATGGCGAGGCGGTATACGCAGAGCTCAAGCCCGGCGCGTTCTTCGGTGAGATAGGCGTGCTCATGAAGATGCCCCGCACAGCCACTATCGTCGCGCGAACAAAATGCTTGCTGGTGGTCCTCAAGAAGGAAGACCTCAATGTGGAGCTCCCTAGGTTCCCCGACATGGAAAAGGCGATCCTGCAAGAAGCCCAGGAAAGGCTGGCGATCCTGAAGAAGAAACAGCAAGAAAGAGGGGCGAGGAGTACCGACAAGAGCGGTACCGTGGCGCGAGAGGCAGCTCCAGGCCGGGTCACCACTGGTGATGCCGGCGCTATCAGGGAGGGTACTGTTGTGAATTCGAAGAAGAGGAAATCACCGAGCCCCGGCGTCATCGAAGACCCCGCCGTGGGAGGTAGCGCCCTCGGGAGTGGCTTTATCAATGTTCGGACCACGCTGAAGGAGCTGTCGCTGTTCTCTGAGCTTCCGTCCGACATCCTTCACTTCCTGGGCTTGAGCGCGCACCCCGTCTCTTACCCGCCCTTCACCGACATTGTGCGCCAGGGCAGCCCCGGCAGTGAGATTTATTTCATTGTACGAGGCGAATGCGAGGTGGTGCGGGAGACGCCCAACGGCGAAAGCATCAAGAGGATGACGAGGTCCTCCATGGTGCGTCCCCGCCTGAAGGCCGGTCAGTATTTTGGCGAGGTTGCCAGTCTGGGGCTCGCCTCGGCGCGCACGGCGACCGTACGAACCGTTACATCAGTCGAATGCCTGATGATTGGAGGGCCTGCTCTTGAAGAGCTTTGGAAAAGGTGCCCTCCAGGCGTGCGCTCCCAGGTGGAAGAGACGGCACGGAAGCGATATGACACCCAGCCCAAAGATGATGTCGAGATGAAGGACGCGGAAGGATTTGGGTCTTCAGGCACAGACTCGGGGTTATCGAAGCTCCCACAGGTCACATTCACAGTGCCCACGAAACCAAACGCGCCTGTGGCCGATGAGACGCCAGGGACCAGATCACATACCGATCCAGACCCGTTCTTGAGCGTGGACATGGAGAACTTAAGAAATCGGCGACGAAACTCCCTGGCGCCTCCGGTGCCCGCCGTGCCCACGACACCTACGCCTCCAGAATCTCCATCATCCCCTGGAACGAACGGTCTCAAGGCCTCACAGACCTTTGAGAGCAGCCCGCTGAAGCTCTATTCGTTTTCAACACCGAACACGCCTCCCGAGAACGATGATCAGCCCCAGTTCAAAAAGCAGAGAACATTGTCCCTCCGACCAGCTTCGCTGCAGAACATGCAGACGCCAGCTTTGCCTGATGATGTCCTCGTCATGGTGTTTGAGCACCTTGACATCGTGGAGCTGCTGCGAGCTCGACGGGTATGCTCACACTGGCGACGGCTTCTGACGACCTCGGAGAAGCTCTGCAAAGAAGTCAACCTGTCCGCCTTCAACCGGCACATCACCGACTGGGCTCTGGCCAATGTCATCGGGCCTTTCCTCGGCTCTCGCCCGACCATGGTTGACATATCGAATTGTTTCCACGTCACGGACGACGGCTTTCAGGCATTCTACAAGCTTTGCGGCAAGAATATCAAGTCATGGCGTATGAGGTCGGTGTGGGATGTCAGCGCTAGCCAGATCCTCGAGATGAGCGAGAACTCCAAGGAGCTGGAGGAGGTCGACTGGAGCAATTGTCGCAAGGTCGGCGATAATCTTCTTGCTCGTGTCGTGGGCTGGGTCGTCCCAGAGCCACCACCCGAGCGCAAGCAGGTCGTCATCTCCAGCTCTGGCGCTCCCGGCAAGGGCAGGAACATGAGGATGCCAGCAATGCAGTGGCACCAACAACCTGTACAGCCTAACACCCCTCCTCCGGGAACCATTATTGGTTGTCCTAAGCTCAAGCATCTCAACCTTTCCTACTGCAAACACATCACCGACCGGTCGATGGTCCACATCGCCGCGCATGCCTCTTCTCGTATCGAAAGCTTGTCTCTGACACGGTGTACCTCAATCTCCGACGCGGGCTTCCAATCGTGGGCGCCCTTCCGCTTCCCGCACCTAACACGACTCTGCCTCGCCGATTGCACCTACCTGTCAGATAATGCGATTGTCGCGCTTGTCAACTCCGCCAAGCAGCTCACACATCTCGACCTGTCCTTCTGTTGCGCGCTCTCCGACACCGCGACAGAAGTCGTTGCTCTTGGCCTCCCCCAGCTCCGTGAGCTACGCCTGGCTTTCTGCGGTTCTGCTGTGAGCGATGCCTCGCTGGGCTGCATTGCTCTACACCTCAACGAACTCCGTGGGCTGTCGGTACGGGGATGCGTGCGTGTCACGGGCGTGGGCATTGACAATGTTCTTGAAGGGTGCGGCCGCCTCGAGTGGGTCGACGTGTCGCAGTGCAAAAACCTCGGGCCATGGCTTGCAAGCGGCGGTGTTGTGCGGTGGGGCTTTGACGAGCGCGGTCCTGGGCGCTGGCTACCTATGAGTATCACTCGTGGTACATCCTTCTCGTCTGCCCAGAGGACTGTGGATCCGGCGCTGTTGATGAACAACCACATGAACGTGCCTCGGCCCCAGACGCCCATCAATGGCAGCAGTACAAATGGAAACAGCGTGATGAGCCCTGACGATGGCGCCTCGGAGCCAGGCGGGCTGGCACCAAGTCCATTTGGTAACTCTGGCGGTGGAGGCGGATTGGGTATGGCATTTGGTGGAGCTGCTGCCGGTGGAATGGGGCCGATGATGAAGCCTGTCGTCCCGCCGCGGGGGATGATGAACAGGAGGCAGAGGAAGCCTGTGAGATTCATCGTCGAAAAGGGCGCAAATGGGCTAAGGTGATTTTGCTTCTTCTTTTTTTCTTTTTCGGTGACAGCAACAACGACTTCCGGCATGTGTGGCTCACTGTATGAAAATGCACGGCTGGGCGCTCGGGGTCCCGGGGGGGGGGGGGACGAACGAATCCTTGAACTCAACAAATACCAACATCCCAGCATCAACAATTAGTGCTAGCAAGAGCAGCACACGATCTTTACGCAACAGCTCATTTTACAAACAAGCATATGCATGGGCGAGAGCATCAACGATGGACGGCCGAATTGTTTCTTCTTATTTTTATTTGGGATGGCAAGTGCTTGCGCTTTGGTTGGCTGGCTGGCTTTCTGAGCATCTGGCGTTATGGTTCTGAGACTTTTTCTCTTCTTTTTTCTTCGACAATCTTCGATCAAGCAAACTTTCTTGGATGCTAAACTGCATACGCATTACCCGGAGCCTTCAAAGGAGCGGTGTTTTTGTTTGGGGTTGCATTGCTACATTGGATGAGGCACAATCAGTAGACGAATATTTAGATCTTTGCTCCCGAAAATTATAACTACTTACTTAGTTACGCTCGTTCATACTCTTGCCATTCTATAAGTAATTTTACATCTTCACACTCAAGCCACTACCACTGGGCATGTTTTGGTCCAACGTACTATTGTAAGTGCATATTTCATGTATGGACATGATATTTCTGTCTCTACCGTTGCGAGGAGCAACAGCTCATAGGATAGAGCACGCATCAGAACTCCTCGGACTCACTTCATGTGCTAGTACTATTATTACTTAAAGTATACAATGAGTTGACTTTTTGTGACCTTGACGTGCTTGATTGAAATGGGTCCAATACCCGGTTTGATCGCCAAAGAGGGTTTTCCTGAGATGCGATCGGCGCCCACTATCGGAGATCGACATTGAAGATTTCGTGGGTAGTGCGCACCACCGCCCCCGGTTTGGAAACGACGAGTAAGTAATGTCTTGCCCCACTACGACGCGTCACGTAGATCTGCATGGGCACTGAGCCTGTCTGTCTTCTGGTGTTCTTACCAGGGACCCTAAACGCTGGCCTAGATTTGCACGAGGTTTTGATGGCCAGAACAAAGAAGAAAAAAGGTTATTATGTTGGGCGGGTGGTAGTGTTAGGACTTCAATCTGGACTTGGGACTGCAAGTAAATGTATGGAAGTGGTGAAGGTGATGTTTGAAGTACTACCCAAAGGTAGTAATAATGTGTAACCATTATGCTGCTTGTTTGTATTTGACAAGAAACCATCCTGGTGTCTTCTGAACGACCCAGGAGGTCCCCGTTCTTGGATATACTATGTACATCCATCATGTTGAATTCTTTTCCCCCCCAAGAAGCGCGAGCCGCGGTGGGGGGAAAGAAAGAAAAAATTAACAAGTGAAAATAAAACCCCTTTCTTCCGTCCATCGTGGGATTTTCGGTCCATGGGATCTTGGGGGGGTATCAAGTTCCGTCTTGCGATCCACGAGGACGAAGAAGGAAGATGAAATTCCTCCACCTCGTTCATCATCAAGACGCCCGCCTCTCTCTACTCCTCTTCTCCTAGCCTCTCTGCCTCGCTCCCCTCCCTCTTTGCTTCTCATCCCATCTCTTCTCATCCCTCCGCCGCTTCTACAGCCAGCAAACACTTTACAGCCCCTTGTTTCACAGGTGGTAATTACCAGAGAAGATGGATATAGGGGTACCCCATTTCTCTTTCAAAAACGCCGCGCTAATGCCAAAGCACACACACCTTTCCCCCCTTCCCTCCACACAATGCCCAGAGTGATCTAGTGTTGGAAAGCAACTAATGTAATATAGGACAAGACAGGTTTAGTTTTCCCTGTTCACGCCACGACCGTGACGACGGTAGTGACGACAACAACCTGCTGCCCATCAGCTCCGCCATCTAGTCATAGGTTCTTGCTGGCCCAGCCGATCTGCGGGCTGTCGCCGCCCTCGAAGACGACAAAGGCGGCCTTGAGGGCGATGTCGCCAAAGATGGCAAAGCCGATGTCGCTGTCGTCCTGGAGGCCGCCGAAGCACGTGGTGTTGGCGCTGTCGAGGGGCGAGTAGTTGATGTAGGAGCCCGGGATGGTGATGGCGCCAGCAGCAATTCCGAGGGTGAAGTCGGGGAGGGAGGAGGTGCAGGGGAAGGTGTAGCCGCCCTGGGTGCTGTCGTAGGCGGCGCCCAGGACCTGGTCGTAGTAGGCCTCGACGATGGCGGTGGGCAGCATGAGAAGGGTGGTGCCGGTGTCGGCGATGCCCTTGATGCTGGTTGTGGTGAAGCTGGCGTCGCCGATCTGGTAGCCCGAAGAGGAGAACATCCAGTAACCCTGGGTTTTGTCGACTGGGGTGTAGTAGATGTCACCAGTGTACGACGAGTTGTCGATGAAGCCAAAGTTGTAAGTACCAGCTGAAGGATTGGTGGTTTTATGTTAGCAAACAATGGATATTCTTCTTTTTCTGTGCGAGAAATACAAGTGCTTTAAAAGACTTACGCTCGCCGGCCTTCAGGTCAGCAGTGAAGACGAATGAATCCAGCTGGTCCTCGGCGCGGTCGAAGTAGGTCTTCTGCTGCGTAGGGCTGACGGTGTTGAGGTTGCTGAAGCCCAGGCCCAGCAGACCATCAATGTCGGTATCGGCAGTGAACTCAGACGAGACCGTCGTGGCCGTCTCGACCGCCATGTTGGACACGGCAAGCCCACCCACCGAAACGGTGTCGTAGTAGACGTCGCCCTTGGAGGAGGAGCCGTCACCATAACTGATGCTCCAGGTCAATCCGGACTGCTTGGCGCTGGTGCTGGAGGCGTTGACGTTGTAGACGCTCTGGCCGCTAACCTCGTCAGAGGGTGTCTCGCTCGAATAAACCCAGAGATCCGACGAGCCCGTGTCGAAGTCGAGGTTGAGTGTCTGGGCGGGCGTGCCGATCTGCACGGGCGTGAGGTACTCGACGTCGTACTCCTCAGGCGTGGTGGTCGCCGTGCCCGTGGCCCGCTTCTTCCCGTCCAGGCTCAGGCCGTCGAGACCCAGGGCGTCCAGGCCCGCGGCCAGGTTGGTGCGGATGCGCGAGACGGCGTCTGTCAGCTCCGTGGGCATCACCGCGTTGTACTTGAGGTACGCCTTCTCCACGGCCAGAGCGCCCACCCGCTGGTGGCTGCTGTGCTTGGCATTGCGGACCTGCTTGAGCGAGACAGCACTCTTGGGGTTGCTGCTGTCACGGACCTGGCTGCCGCTGGTCACCGGGGCGTGCTGCCGGAAGCCGGTGGGGATGGCGGCGGCCAGATCGGAGGCGGCCAGGAGGCCCACCAGAAAGGCGCCAAAGGAGTTGGTGTATTGCATTTTTGCGTTAAGAGATTTTATTTTATGCTCAGTTGTTGACGATGATGTGGAAGTGTTTTGAGATTTATTAAGTATTCTTTGGTTCGAGGTTGAACAGAGCGAGCGAGAGTAAAAGAGAGAAAGAGAGATGAAGAATTACGGCAATAGATAGCCTTGTTGTATCTAAAAGAGAGTGAAAAGAAAAGAATGAGATATTGTTGTATATTCAAGTGACTGGAAGGGAACGACTATAGCGGTCCTCGGGCAGGAGAAGAAGAGAAGAAGAAAAGGATAAGAGGCAATGACGGGTTTGACTAACTAGTAGTAATAACGAAAGACAGGTAGACAGAGAGAAAGAGAGAGAGGGACGAAAGAAGATGGGGTGTTGTTCTTAGATAGGGAAGATCAGCAGGCGAAGGACACGAAGAGGTAACATCGTGAAGAGGCCCATCTCCTTTTGTAATCTCGTTGAAGATTGCACAGAACGGTTCGTCCCTCTTGGCGTCTCCAGCGGGAGCCCACCACCGGTCGACAAGCGAACTTGCCCATGATGTGACCGGTGGATCTCTGCACGGGTGCCCACATAAAACGGCCGGGTACGACGGGGCCACATGGCGCGCAGCGTACTCGCGCTCCGTCCGGAAACCTAATCTACCTGCAGGCCATCCGTTCGTACAGGACAGGACAGGGCGCGGCGGGTTATATTGTGCCCTGAGGCTATGGCGTATGGCGTGCGGCGTCCATCTTACCCCCTTCTTCCCTTCTCCCCAGACGCAGCAGCGCTTACCCTATGTCCCAACTAGACGAAGTGGACAGGAGGAGAAGGAAGAGCAGGCCTGTGTCAAAACCTTAGTAGGGCAAAACAAACAAAACGCCCAGTGGCTTGGCTGGAGGGAGCACCGCAGGATGGATGACTCGCCAAGGAAGTCTTGGGAGCAGGCCATTGTTTGTCTTTCGTGCCAACAGTCTCCTTCCATTCGTCCACCACCTTCGCGCTGCCGAGAAAAAGGGGAGGAAGGGGGGGAGGGAGGGAGACGGACAACCTCGCATGACGCCAAGCTGAAAGAAATAGAATGGGGGGGAAAAGAGAGAATACCCAGAACCGAGAGCTGGTCGTGTAGGATCCGAGTTGTCTCTCTGCGGCGGTAGGTACATACAAACATGCAGGAAGGAACTGGGCGTGGCGCTCTGTTTTGAAACAAGGCGAAGAATCGGCGGGTCGTCCCTAATTAAAGTGTAGCGAATCAGGACCTCGCAATGTGCATGTTCCTGGCTACTCTGCGGAGAAAGGTGCGAAGTGCCGGCTCTCCCTCCAGCGGCTCCATTCTTCAGGTCATATTGGGCCTAGGCCCGAGCCCCTGAGGTCTCTCCTCCTCCAGCTTCCTCAGAAGGGACTTAACGTCATACCTTGGCGGTCTTGGCCGGTCATCCTTCTCACTTTTGAGGGAAATAGGGTTCTGTCTTGGCTGATGGGCTGCGACCTACTCTGGCTGGCCCTTCATTCTTGATATGCTAAGACGGTAAAGAAAGGAGCACGTCGCCTTCGTGCTACTACCATAGGAATCATTTAGAATGAGAACGTGACGAAGTGACCAATCACGTACAGAACCGGCTCTGCTCTGGCCCTTTTGATAGTAATGTGGTTTGAAATGTCAAATCACCAGCACCCAAATTTGATACAATGTTAGTTGAAAGGAATACCACAAACAATCGTATTGAATACTGTAAAGAACAGACTGCAGCCCCAGTGGATTCGTATATCTTTGCAATCCCTCAAAAGTCGTCTTGAGTTCAGACGCACCCAGCCTCACTCAGTCCTTCTTCACCTTGCTAATTTTGAAGCCACCCGGCACCCTGGTCTGAAAGGCTCCAGTCGGGTCATACTTCTTTGAAGCCTCGCTCATCTTCCGAATATTCTCTTGGCCATATGTCGCAAGTGGATCCTGGCAGCTGTCACAGTAGTTCGCATAACGGAACTCGACAGATCCCCCGAGAGATTCCGCATAGGTATCGAGCTCATCCAGCAGGGCCTTGAACTTGGGAGAGATGGCCTGCAGCAGCTCCCACGTACTGACCTGTATCCATGTGACAGAGAGGATCACCGGCTCTCCTGCCATGCGTTCGAGGCCCAGCATGTTGCCCTTGTAGGTTGACGAGAGGCGCGGGGAGCAGGCGGGCAGTGCTTGCAGGACACTCATCGCTTCGAATTCGCCACTGGGAACATGCTCCTCCTTGATGTAGTCAATCAGCTCTTCATAAGTGCTGATGGCCTTGCTGGCGATGCGTCTGTCATTCTTGAAACAAGTGCTGAGCCATAAGGAGCTGTGCAAGAGAAATCAGTCAGAGAGCTCTCTAGGTTAAGTAATAATTATTTCATCAGAACGTTATGATGAGCGAGAGACAGAGGGCTGGACTCAACTGCTGATTCGATTGCACGATGAACGCAGCCGTCTTTGCCGCCATGGATATCTTTTGCATGCTCCCCTGCCCAGGGATGGAGAGGAATTTCTGCAAGGACTCAGTGTTCTCAGCGCCGTCCAATTGTGTTACAAGGCTCATGATGGAGATGTCGCGCGATGCAGAGTTGTAAGGCCACGCTCCTAGGTAGTGCTCGGAGGGCTCATCTGTCACATTCAGGTGGTCAACCAGGTCGACAAGAGCGTCGATGACGGCCGGTGTCTCCATCTTTGCGTGGAACAGCATCCCATCCCACACGTCGCGCGCGGGAAACGTCTGAATGTCGAAGCGCGTGACGATACCAAAATTATTGCCACCACCCTTCAAGGCCCTGAACAAGTCCTCGTTTTCGTCCTCATTTGCATTGACGATACTGCCATCGGCTAGCACGACTTCATAGTTGACAACCTGATCTGAGAACGCAGCATTGGCTTAGCTTAGGTCTTGTCATGTTGGGAATCATAACAGTAATAGCTCATGATCATGGCTTGAGGCACAAGGCATAGGGCTGCGCCATTGGCATCACTTACCACATGCAAGTCCGACACGGCAGGTATAGACCGAGATCTTTCGATGGCGTGATAGTTAGCCACCCACATCTTTTCACTCTCATGAACTTGATGATCAGGAGACGAACCCCACCGCCAAGTAGCAGCCCACCAACACCAACAAGGCCCTCACGACCTCCCGCAACCATTACGCCGTCTACCAAACATCATTATCGTTCTTTTCGTCAGCCTGAGCGAGAGAAGGAGAAATAAAAGACGAAAGCGGACAGGGATCCAAAGCCTCACCTTTCTCGAGAGTCGCATAGACATCTACCCATCGAGGGCCAGGCGGCACAGACGCGATCTTGGTCTCCGGATCATAAGTGATCTTGGCCAGGAGGCCGAGGTCAATCCCTACCCCGTTCTCGATGCCACTTGCTCCTGGCCAGCACATATGGCCCCCGCTGTTCGTTTGAAAATAATCTCGTTAATCAAAGAACATATGTTTGTATGGAAAGGGAAATAATAATATTGGGGAGGATTTCTTCTGACCTGCGGATGGCAAATTGGCAGTCCGGAGTTCTGACGAGGGCTTTCACGGCCAGGGACACCTCCTCAGTCGTTCGGGGCACCACGAGGGCCCAGGCGCGGAGGCGAGGAGTCAGCGACCAGTAGGATCTGAGTCGCTCCTCGTACATTTCCGTACCTGGGAGGTGAAGCACCTCCGAGAGCCCGGCATCCTTGAGGTTGGTGATGGCCAGCTGAGCCGTACCGAGGGGCTCTGCCATGGAGTTCGTGGAGACAGCTGTCATGTTTGGGGTGTTCGGAATTGTTGATGCCCAGCAACGCAGTGGTGAGGAAAGTGATAGAAGTCAAAGCTTTATGAGGTAGTGAAGAATGGATGATGAGATCATCAGAATATTGCCTTGCTGTCCTCCGTCTGCGGGGAGCGCATGATGCTCTCATGTCAGCGGCGACCCCTCTTCGATATATCATCTCGAGCGTAAGCAGCAGGCTAATAAAGGATCAGCGAGAGCTTGCAAACTAGGGATAACCTCGGCCAAGGGGAAAGGTAAAAGAAACGATATCTCAATCTTTTCTGCATAGGGTGGTGAGCAGGTGACGGTCAGCTATGCTTGGCTCTCACGGAACAGGGCCTCTCGATTGGACGAGTACCTCATGCGATGTAACTCATCGCGGAAGCGTGAATCCTTAGCTTACAAGCATAATGATTTACGCCGAGAACATCTGTCAGTATCTGGTTCTCTTATGGAATTCACCCTTGTAAATACTGCCACAACCATGTCTTTAGCTGTTCGATGTATAATCTGAGGCAAAAATTATCATTACAGGAAAGTTGGCCCTTGGCTTAGGCTGTGTACGTGGTGTAGATGCCCCCTTCACTCTGAAATGACGGGCTGTTTCTCGGTCTCGGGGCCGCTCTCATTCGCCTCAGCATTTCCAGACAGCCCTTGCCTCTGCTCACCAGTCAACTCTCGACCCAGAACCTCCTCAACCTCTTCCACTGTTGACTTGGGCCCTGTGAACCACTTTCTCGCATCCACAAGATAATAGAGCGTGCACCCGCCCCAGACCGCCATATTGATAACGACCGTGTAATTCATACTTTGGGGCGTGGGATCTGGGCCACCGACAGGGAACATGGCCAGAACAATGCCATAGACCAGGAAAACGATGGCAGCCCAGGCAATGGGCAGGCTGAACATGTGGCCGGTGTAGAAGGGGCCTGGAGTGAACTTTTCGCGGCCCCAGACTGCACGCGAGAAGATCGGAACGCCCCAGGCCAGATTGTTGCCCGCTACGGCGAGCGAGAACAGGGCTGAAGCGGCTGCTGAAGCGATCAGGCAGAGAAGGCCCAGGACGATGGCGGCGAAGACGGACCCCCAGACGGTGCGTAGAGGAATGTATCCGAATCTCTTCGACTAAGTCACGCATTGGCTGTCAGCTGGGCAAATAGCTTGAGAGATGAGAGAGGGAGGAGAGAACTTACAATAGGTCGAAAGAAGGGCGAAAATGGCAGTGCACCATCGCGAGAAAATGCCCACGTCTGCCGAGATGCTGCGATAAGAATGGACAAGCCCATCAGATACTGAACAATGAACAGGAAGGCGATAAAGCCCATCGCTCCGTGTTTCCCAAGCGCGTCATAGTAGATCTGGGCCATCTGTTACATGCCAACACTTGCGTTAGAACCAGAACTGCTCACGACGCCTGTTTCTCTGGACCAGAAGTGATAAGTCAATTACTTACCGGCTGTCCAAATGAGCTTCCGAGCACGCTCTCAACATCCGGGTTCATGCAAGCGGCCAGCACAATCACGATGACAAAGCCGAGCCCCCAGCACATGCCGATAGAGCTCAGGATACCTAGAGGAACGGCCTTGGCGGCATTGCTCGCCTCCTCCGACATATGGACGCACGAGTCGAAGGCGCCGATCGTCCAGATGGGACTCAGCCATGCAAGCATGAAGGCCCATCCAGTGGGCCAGGTGGTGAGATTCTCGACCTCGGCGAAGATGAAGTGGCCATCATTTCGCTGGCTTGCTCTGCCCACGGGCAGGGCGATGATCGTGGCGAGGATGAGAGCAATGTTCTATTCGGAATGCGTCAGGTGTCAATAGTTCTGGAGAGAAAGTAAGATACCCAATGAGCCTGGGACTGACCATCAAGACGGCGAATGTCTGAATTTTATTCATGATTTTGGTCAGAGTGGTGGCAAGAACGCCGTGCGTAAGTGTGCAGATCAAAAACACAACGTATACAATCCCGTTGCTTGGAGACCATGATCCGTCTGTTGCTATCACGATGACAGCGCAGAACATCAAAGCAAACCCATCTGGGTGCAAATTATCATTGTTAGTCGTTTGAGCTCATCACTGTCGTACGCGCAACAGGAAGTTTGTTTCAGCGTACAATTAATACTGCAGAGCCCACCGATCAAGCCGAGACTGTTACTATAACCGACCAAGAAGCACAGGTAATTCCTCGTCCTTGCAGAGCTGAAGTAGTGTGTCCAATAGTAGAGTCCGCCGCTTGTGGGCATCGCACTACCCATATCGGCCATGGCCAGTCCGACGAGAAAAATGCAGCCGCTCGCCAGGAACCAGGACCAGACCATCCCGGCGGGCCCAGCAGGCAGGGAGAAGGCCAGGGTCGAGGCGATGGAGGGCAGCAGGCCCATGATGGAGAAGGCGATGCCGAAGACCTCGAGGGTCGAGAAGTTGCGCTTTAGCTCCTGCTTGTAGCCCATCTTGGCCAGCAGCTCTGCGTCGGCCTCGCTCGCGAGAACGACACCGCCATCGCCGGTCGTCACGAGATGTTCGGGGTGGTGGTGCTCAGCAGCAGCCGCAGTATCGTCGACGGCGGCGGGTGCGCCGTCGGATTTGGATGTCATGTCTAGCGCTGACATGTCGAGCGAAGGCTGTGGTGGGAATTTGTTCTCTCAGGCAGGCGGCTATCGAATTTGCTTGTTCAGGAGACACAAACTGATAGATGTAACACTGCAGATATATGTCATCACGCAGAAAGGTACGGCGGCCTCAACGCCCTCCAAATATGTATTGCTGATCTGCAGGCTGCTTCTCAGATTACAACCCTATTCCGGCAGCTTACCGCCGCGGCCCCCTGCCTAGGGCCAATACAAGATGATAGGAAAAGACCTCCTCCCTCATGCTGGCGTCGGATATTCCCCTGTATAAGCCATAGTCCTGCGTGAAACCTTGCCGATAGCTGCTCACTGATAAAGCTACTCGACCATTGGCGATTGGGTTAGATTAGGCGTCTGTCTGAGCGCTTTCCTGGGCGTGCGGGTAGATAAGAGCTGACGCTTCTTTTCGAGGCGTCAGATCATTCCAACACTGTGGCGTCAGACCACACCCCGTTCCATAGTGTTGGGCCTGGATATAGTTGCCATCTTGGGAGAACTGTCCTTGGAGCTACTGTATCGTAAGTCTGGTCTGTCGGTCAAAGACTAACCAGATACAGAGGGAATTCTCATGTTGCTGTTATCTGTGGCTTCACAGTAATTCCGTGGACTAGCACCGTGGCACCTTGTTACGCGGGGAGCCCCCCCACCCACACCCACATGTCACTGCAGAAGCCTTATTTACGTGCTGGGATTGCTTGGTACTACATCAGCCATGCTACGTCAATTCAGTCATAATCACAGTCAAGAAGTCCGAGGCGTCCTAGTCAGATCAGATTGTAATTATAATCTTATCCGTCAGCACCTGATCATATCCTCAGAGTCCCCCCTTTCGTTTCATTCAGTATTTCTCGACCTGACGAGTCTCTCAGAAGCACTGGGGGACATTGTTGTGGTGGAATACAGGGGGTAAATATCAATTACAGCCGTTGCGCCCACTACTGGTGATCATTTTTGTGACATGTTCCTATAAATCTCATAAAGTATACTTGACAATATCGGGGTGTGCATCTCACGAGCGTCTCAAGAGCGTCTCACGTACATATAATCTTTATATGAGGAATGTATCAGTCATAGTTAGGATGTTAGTGATCGTATAAAGGAAAATTGAGACTTGACACAATCTGACCATAGGGAATGGGAGGACAAGACGGTTGTTGCTCATTTCTCTCTCTTCTCAATAGGAAACCTTAGACGTGCTTCCTCTTCTACATTGCATCTAAAGCGGCTACTCTCTCAGTATATTTAAACAACACCTCGTCTATGCTTGAAGTCCTTATGTTAATTCAAAAGAGGCTTCCAAGAAGCCAGGCAAAAATAAGAACATCTGCCGAGGAAAATTAACAAAGAGAATTAGAAAGTCAAACGCAAACTGTACAGTGAAGTTACCCAGAAGCAATAACTAGCCGCGATTACTCTCACACTCCATATCCTAAAAGGGCATGTTGATTTCTGCCTAGGGTATATAGATGCGAAGTTTAGCAAAAGCTCCGTTCAAGGCGGATGCCCTTGGACGGCCGTAAACCACCAACTCATTATATCGTGAGGAGGTTTGGCGAACTTTTCCTAGTGCCAATGTACTGGATGATGTAGTACTTAGCGGAACTCCCACAAAACATGAGCATACTGTCCGGGTATCCTTGTTTCATGACAACTTCCCTACCCTTTACCTGAGGCAATGCGATTTGTACTTGAGACGGTGGCAGCACTGAAATTCTCACTTATAACCCTGAAATGCTTGCTGCAGGTGATCAGAATCCCAGCAAATGCACAGATTTCCAATACAATTTTTCAATGAGGACGGGCATCATGAGCCTCACAGGGCCATGGAACCCCAGAGACTAAGTTGTGTTTAAAAAGCAAGTTGGCAGGGCTGGCAAACCAATATCTTCCATCAAAATCAAAGTGATAGACCTAGCCGAAGTCCATGAACTCACAAAGTGAGGCTATAGTGCCGGCCACCGTGATGAGACAGTAGACAGTGTTAAGGCAAGAATAGGGGCTCAAGCTGGCTGAGGCTGATGCAACCAAGAGGTCTCGATTGTTGGGGTGTCTTGCCCGTTACGTGCTCAATACTTTCGCGCAATAAAGTCATGAACAGTCAAAGCTATTATCAAGACATTATTCACCAAGATGAAGTTGTCCAAGCTGGAGGCATCGTGTGATGCAAAATGTACTATTTAGGCAGGCTAAAATCCACGACACGGTGTTTACAAAAGCACAAACTGGTAAAGTCAAAATTCGTAGTTGATAATGAGTGCCAGATAATAATGCACTGTGGTGATCGTCCCAAGGATTGTACCAGCTACGGTGAACTTGAATGGTGGATGGTACAAGCTGCGGCAGGTTGTCCAAGCCGATGAGCTCCAACAGTAATTACTCTGTGGTGCCGATTAGCCTGAACCCGCACGGTATTGCTGCTCACAGCAGAGTTTGATGAGGCACACGACTGAGCTGGGAGGCGGGGGCAGAAAGCAAAATCTTTTCAATTTTTGTAATTTCAAAAGCCGCAGGCAGGATGAGCGAGCTCACGAGGGATATTGCCCAAGGCTATAAGTTCTGTCTTGAGTGAATTCATCTTCCTATTTGCCGTCAGTCTCAGCTCTTTTCGGATACTTCATTACCAAGTGCGGAAGTTCTCACAACGCCGATGCATTCAATATTAACGCAGCCGCATGTTAATTAGGCCTTGAAATTTACCTGATTATTCTGCAACCCAGGGAATACGATGCACGCTAATTAGGGGACGTCGGGAGTAGAGCGTCTTACTATGATGAATGATGAGTTCCTTGTCTAACTTCATAAGATCATTTACAGTCTTCATCTGAGCAGTAAACCAATGGTGAATATTCATCGTTTGCAACGTGAAGCTGAGGGGCTTCTCTCATTGCGCCTGGTATTATCATTATTTACATAAATAAAATGGTCTGTAGTATGGAGATTCGAGCTTGGTAGTCAACGCTGGCGAGTGTAAAACATGGAGCGCGACGCGTATTAATTACACCTTCTCTTCTTGGTAGCTAATTATGATTGCCAACATCGCGTTACGAGTGAAGTCTCCGCATTTGACATAGGAGCAGACAATAAATACCTACTATTACACAAGCGGAACCCGGATCAGAATGTGCAACGCGCAAACCATCACGCAAGACGGAGGTGCTATCACGCCAGAGCCCTCCTGAACTGGATCGAATCCACATTTCCGGCAAGGGGGTTTACTTATGCTGCCCAGAACTAAGGCCAGGTCGTACTCAATTTTCTGTTGAGGGAGAAAGCAAACCAGGAGTTCAGAGCGAAGTGAGAAAAACTTCTTGCCAAACCATCAGGGGGGCACATAACCTATTGATTGATTACTTACATAAATACTGTTTATAGACTTGCGGGGCCCGTCCTTATGGCTTTCGATCACTACAGCGAATCATCCTTATCAAATATCGGCTCGTCCTTCCTAATTGGGGCTTCTGCTCGTCTTACTCGTCGTTATCTGTGATTCTGTAAGTACGGTCTGTACTCCCAGCCGAACATCCCAACGACATTGCTAGCGATACCGGAACGTCGTCCTTGTGTATGTGTTACGGTGACCGGACCGCGTTTCATAAAAACATAATCGTCGACCCCTCAAATACCGTCAACAAATTCATATAATAATATTGAGTATCCTTGTTTTTAGGAACCAACAATCGACTGGCCCCAAGCATACAGTTGATAGATACGACTGTATCAATCTGCGCGCTCTCTTCATGCACAGAAGTTCCGCACAACAACAAAAATTACTTAAAGGATCAATCCCAAGCCGTCGATCAAGAGAAGTGGGACCTCAATCGCCATGGGCAGTGTCACACCAACCACCATCGAGGATCTCGATGCCCTCACCTACCAGTTGGACCGCACCAATGTGTTCCACTCATGGAGCGCCCAAGCCTCGCTCAACCCTCTCACTCTGGCCGGCGCCTTGGGCTGCGAGGTATGGGACCACAGCGGCAAGCGCTACCTGGACTTCTCCAGCCAGCTGATCAATACCAACATCGGCCACACCCACCCAAAAGTCGTCGCCGCCATCAAGAAGCAGGCCGACATCCTCCCCACCGTAGCCCCAGCGCATGCCAACCTGGCCCGCGGCAGGGCGGCGGAGCTCATCCTCAAGCACGCCAACGGCTTGTCCTCGGATGGTGCCAGGCCCTTCGACAAGGTCTTCTTCACCAACGGCGGCGCGGACGCGAACGAGAATGCCATCCGCATGGCAAGGCTGACCACAGGGCGGGACACAGTGCTCTCAGCATACCGGAGCTATCACGGCTCGACCGGCTCCGCCATCGTGGCGACGGGCGACTTCAGGCGGGTGGAGAACCAGTTTGCGCGCGGCCACACGCATTTCTTTGGCCCCTTTCCCTACAGGTCCGAGTTCTGGTCGACTTCATACGAGGAGGAGACAGAGCGGGCCCTGCACCACTTGCGCAGGGTGATCGAGTGCGAAGGGCCGGCGTCGATCGCAGCCATCATCCTGGAGACGATCCCCGGCACGGCGGGTGTGATAGTGCCGCCTTCCGGGTGGCTTGCGGGCGTGCGAAGGCTGTGTGACGAGTTTGGGGCCGTTCTCATCTGCGACGAGGTCATGGCTGGCTTCGGGCGCACCGGGGACTGGTTTGCGTGGCAGAACAAAGAGGTGAACCCGGAAGGGGTGAGACCTGACCTCATCAGCTTTGCCAAGGGCGTGAACGGGGGTTATGTCCCTGCGGGCGGCGTGATCCTGTCGGAAGCTATCTCTCGGGCGTTTGACCAGAGGTTCTACCCAGGCGGACTCACGTACTCGGGCCACCCACTCGCCATGGCCGCGATTGTCGCAACGCTGGAGGCATACGAGGAGGACCGCATACTGGAGCACGCAGCAGATATCGGCAGAGATGTGCTGGGCCCCGGGCTGCGGAAGCTGGGCGAGAAGCATCGGATCGTAGGGGAAGTGCGAGGACTGGGTGTCTTCTGGGCGCTGGATCTCGTCTCGGATCCCGCGACTAAGAAACCCGTGGCACCCAGTGTCGTCGGCAAGATCAAGAACGAGTGTGTGAAGCGAGGCTTGCTGCCGTTTGTGGTCGACAACAGACTGCACGTCACACCACCCTGTGTCGTCACCAAGGACGAGGTCGAGAGAGCACTGGGCATATATGACGAGGTGCTGATGGCGGTGGAGGCTGACTTATAACATATTGTGCGAGGGGCAGTGACTCCCTAGCACGTGCGTTGCTGGCACGCATCTGCCCTGGCCAATTTTTGTAGATAGCTCCAGCCAGATCTAACTTGGCTGGCATTTTCCTAAGATATTACCATTCATGTATTGGCAGACCATCGTTCGAGAATTACTATTATCCAAAACTCGTTGTCCCTTTTCCATCCCCCCCCCCCTCTCCCTTTCCCCTTTATCTTTTTCCTTTTTTTTCTATCTCAGCGCCTCCAGCACGGCGTTCTCGATACGCCCAAAGCAGTCTAAGTCTATGGCCTCCTGTCTAAGTACTGTCACCCGTTCTGTATATTTTGTCTCACGCAGCACGTCCTCCAAGCTCGATCTGAGGTCTTGAATACTGGGGCTGGACGTTCCCAGACCCACACCGATCCCAGAATACCGCACTCTGCGAATATTTTCAGGCTTATCCTGACCCTCGCCCGCCACCACCATCGGCACGCCGTGCGCAATGCCGTGCGTGATGGCGCCGTAACCACCATTATGCACCCAGACCCGAGCGTGCGGCAGGATGGCATCGTAGTGCAGATAGTCAGTGACACGCGCGTTGCTCGGCGAATCGAACCCCGCCGGCAGACCTGCCCCCTTGCGGCCCATGATGGCCGCCACCAGCACATCCTCCCGGCTCCGCATCGCCTCCATGGTCGGGATGATGAGGTCGTACGGGTTGGTCTCGACTGTGCCCTGTGCCACCACCACGACCTTCTTCTTGTCCGTCGTGGTGGTCGTCACCTCGTCCCACCAGGAGGGCAGGTTAGGGTAGCCGCCTGGAGGGGGTCTTGCGAGCGGCAGAAACCCAACGAACTGAAACTGCGGCGGCCAGTCGCTGCGCGGGTACTCGAAGCTGGGGACCCCAACCTGGAGTATGGCAGAGTGACAGGTGTAGTTGGTGCCGTCCAGGACCGGACCGTCTGGGAAGCGCGTGGCGCCCGACCCAGCCAGCTTCGTGTCGAGGAGCCTCTTCAGCGGGGCCGTCAGCTCTGCCCAGTAATCCCAGCAGCGTGCGTTGCGGGCGCGGCCCTCGGCTGTCTGGCTAAAGGGGAGAGGGTGGTCGAACGGTGGGAGGTCGATGCTACGAAGGGCTGGAGGCGTGACAGAGAGACACAACGTCTTGGGTGGTGTTTTGACGCCATCCGGCAGTGGAGCCCCAAAGTAGAGAGGCAAGATGCCATGAAAGAAGGCCTCGCTGATGATGAGCACGGGGAGGTCAGGGTGTTTCTCGTGTACACCAGCCAGAGCGTCCTTGACGCATTCCCATTGTGTTGCTAGGGGCTCGAGGCAGTGCTTCTCGAGGTCGACCAGGGCCCGCTCGTACCATGCCAGCGAGTGAAACCCAGGCACGGGAGGCGCTGGGCTGTCAGGAGAGTAGTAGAGCAGGTCGTCGACATCAGCCTCTCCCTTGAGGGGAAGGAAGTGGACTCCAGCGGCCGAGATGCGGGCGCGGTGGGTCGTTGGGCCGACAAAGGATACCGGCCATCCTCGGCAGCCGAGTTCCGAGGCCACGCGCAGTGTGGGCGTGATGTGTCCTGTCAAGGGCTGACAGAGGAAGAGGAGATGGGCCCGGGGTCTCTCCTCGCCAGAGCCTGGCATCTTTAGCAAGATGTCGGATGGTGGGAGAAGGGGGAGGGGGAGGAAGAGGGGGGTGTAGTAATTAGTGTGTGTGTGTGCTTTGTTGTAAGTAGTTGGTTAAGTAAAGCAGTCAATTAAAAGGCAAAGAACGGACCGTGACGAACAATTTGTGCGAGGTTTTTTGCCTGATTCCAGCTCCAGCTGCTGTGGCAGCGCTTAATGAATACATACAGGGGTTCATCGTGGCCCTAAACTTTATTCTGTTATTCTTACTGCCAGTCTACCGCGTCAAAGATCTGCGCTGCCGTGCAGTAATTAGTAACCAACCCGCCCAACCCAAGTCCCGTTCCCATGACACTTCAAGGCCAAAGAACAGACACTTGAAGTCTGCAGGGACAAATCACCTTTACTAGGCGTCCAAGACTTTGACTTGTCTGCATCCATTATGCTATATCTACGCAAGTACTCGCATCCTCGGAGATGATAACACCATATTATGACATACCATCATGGAAATAGTGTGGGAAAGAGATAGAGAGAAAGGGGAAAGGGGGGGGGACCAAAACCAATGCTGCACTGGGAAATTAATACCAATATGCGGAGTCGATCTTCCGTGGCTTCGTGCCAAGGCCATCAATACATAGTATTAATTATACTGGACCTTAAGACACCAGGAAATACATCTTGTCTGGTAAGTCTAACCCTTGGGAGCAGCACTTTCGACTCAGATTTCGAATCTGGCAACCACAGCGATCGCTCATGTGTGTAATTGTATCATAAATAGGAGATACTTCCCTTATCACCATAGAGGAGCTCAATGCTCGGCGTTCTGGCCCACCTAACCTGTACATCTGAAGTAAATTATATTGGTATAGTTGATCTATAAAGTAATTAGCCAATTAGACACCATCTCCTATGAAGTCAATCTACTTCTTCCAATAGTACAATACCCATCGTGACCTCTTCGTCTCGCAGTTATAGCTCTATTTGTGCTAGCTTGAACCGATTGAGCTGTTTTCAAAAGCCGGTGAGCCGGTGCCTGTGTCTTGCAGAATGGAAATGCTATATTCGTTCCCTGGGATTTTACGTCTGCCTGGAGTGGTCGGAAAGGGGGACCCAGATGCTCCGAGATGGTGTACTAAGGTATTATATGCATGCCTTGAGACTAGACAGCTCACTACTTGAGTGGTATTATAAAGTTGAGCGACGGGACGCTTAACATCGTGGCATTCTGACGTTCCCTTTCACCATCTGCCTGCTCAAACGAAGCCCAGGACGATCGACCAGACTCTGAGAACGTGATCAAGATTTCAAGGTCCCGCTTGCGTGTTCGACATTCGACATTCAACATGAGGGCTTCTCTTGCTAATGTCGTAGCAGTTGCTGCATGTGCTGAAGCTCACTGTATGCACAAGACCAAGCCATTTCGACTTCGTGGCCATAGAACTGACTCTCGCCGCAGATGTTCTGCCGTCCATAAACAATGGTGTATGTCAAATATCTGTACCTTTCCCAACGCCCAATCTCACCAATGACACCATCAAAGAGAACAGATAGTATTTTGAACACCTGAAAGTCATTGGCTGACAAATCTCAGGCTGATTGGGTCAACGTTCGCAAAACCACAAACTACCAGAGCAATGGCCCTGTCACGGACGTCACGTCTTCCCAAATGACATGCTATCAATTTGCCCCTGGCAACGAAGGTGCTACCACAGCAGATATCCAAGCTGGATCATCTGTAGCCTACAACGTCAAGACTAGTATCAGTCACCCTGGGTCGTTCAGCGCATGGCTGGCCAAGGTTCCAGCCGGGGAGACGGCCGCAACATACGATGGGTCTGGGGCGAACTGGTTCAAAATCTACCAAGACCATCCCACCTTCAGCGCAAGCGGAACCACGTGGCCTTCCCAGGGTGAGTCCCTGATCTTGCTACCTCGTCAGATCATAACACGTATGAGACTCATTTGTTTTCTTCTTCTCGCTGACGCTCCGAGATATACAGGTCTTACCACAGTGAACATCCCAATTCCTTCATGCGTCGGAGATGGCGAGTACCTGCTCCGTGCCGAGCACATTGCTCTTCATAGCGCGAGCTCTGTAGGTGGCGCACAATTCTATCTGAGTTGTGCCCAGGTCTCCATCTCGGGCGGATCTGGGACTGCTCAGCCCGAGCTCGTCTCGATTCCGGGAGTCTACAAAGCAACAGATCCTGGTATCTTGATTAATATCGTATGTCTTATTTTCATCCAGTATAAAACTCTCTCAGATCCAGGTTCCCCTATCCTTTCTAGATGGGCAATCATGCTTATGTTGTACATTTGACTTGAAAATTCTCTTGTTCAGGGCTTCAAACAGACAGCGACTAACCAGCAAACCTCTCAGTACTATCCCATTTTGACCAACTACACTGCTCCTGGTCCGGCTGCTCTTCAATGTTAAAATGTTGTTGGAGGTCAGGTGTCGCATTGGCCTCAGGGAACCTCGTTGCAGATGGCAGGTCAATGGCTGAACACACAAGACAGCCCTCCCGGGTCGCATTTTCCTTGCATTGATTGAATTGGGCTCGCCAAGATGAATTTCGTCAGCTTCAAGGTTCCTCTACCTTGAAATTGATCGTGATTTTGATGTATACTGATTTCATTTTCACAAATACACTTGAATAGTCATTCGTGAATTCATTTGCTGTGGTGTTGACCTAACCTCTGAACCTGCTAACTGGGATTGAGAAAAGACAACATTAACAATACGTGGAAAGGGCCCTTATTTTCAGGGGAATGAGAATGGTCTGAGGCCAGGGAACCTGCTATTGAGTGTTTCATGTAATCTTTACCTGACATACGACAATTTCTGTCCAGGGGGACCATCATGCTGCAACTCCATGAAAATGTGTTACGAAAATCTAGGAGCCGCTGAAGGCCTCATCGACGAGCTGTAGCCTCTGCAATCTGGCGACGTATTGCTGTGCTGCTGATCTTGGACGAGAAGTCTTGCGTGGATGGAGGGGCGTCGGAGACCTCCCCAGCATCGAGGACGTCCACCTCGAACACGTCAAGATTCTTCCACCCGCGTTTGGCCCTCTCATCGTTGACCGCCTGTCCACCAGACCTCGTCTCTGCAGACACCACCAGGGAGTCAAGATCCTCCTGCGTGATGGTCGGACCAAACGGGTCTTGTATTCTTACACACTGGATCGTGATTGTCCCATCTCGAAATGTCGCCACAAAATCGCCGTCTTTTTCTTGGATCTTTGGAGCCGCTGCACTCGTCCAGCCTTCGGGAGATAACTCCAGTATGGAAGATAGGAACTGGATGACGTTTCGAGCTCTATCATCCCAGGGTTCCAGCACCTCGACATCCTTCTTCTTCTTGAGTAGCTCATCGCCTGTGATACCGATCACATAGGTACAGGTCTTGGCTGAGCCCTTCTCAGGGACATCCAGCAAGTAAGCGCCAGCCGTTAAGAGCAGCTTGTGTCCAGGGTGCAGGTGGTCGAACGTGCCGCCCAGGCACACCGTCTTGTAAGACTTGGTCTCTGGAGGAGAAGGAGGAGGCGCTGTGTCTTCTGCGGACTGTATCTTGAGGGCGATTCCACCTTTGACGGTGATGAGTTGCTCCTGCAGCAGCTTCTGCTGTCCCTCGGCTAATTTCAGGTAAAGCGAGTAGAGTTCATGGCTGGCCTCGCTGTCGGCACTGAATATATATCTCCACGGGTGATATGCAGACGCGAATGTGGCTAGATCGAGGATGGGCGTGTCGTTGGGTCCGATGGCAGCGCGGTAGTCTTGCCCGTATCGCCGTCTTTTCTCATGGTCGATGAGCACCACCCTCGCATCGACAGATCCTGGACCAGCATTCATATACGACGGTATGCTCAGCTCGGCGCACACGACTGCAATGATGGTGTATAGACCCGCGAGTATATGTTGTGTCTCTAGCCAGGATGGCGTCTTGTGTCGTAGACCTGAACCTCTCAGCACGGGGTATGCTACCGCAACGACGAGGATCTCTGATGTGGGTGCATCTTTTAATTTGGTGAGGGCAGCCGTGAGTGCTGGCTTGTAAGCCGCGCTCAGAGAAGGCCGGCTTGCTGGTTCTGGAGGGGCGGCGAGGAGCAGAAGTGAGGGAAGCTCATCTCGGGTCATATTGCGCACTGGATCCGTGACTGTGTCGTCGGTTTGAGGGTAGGTTTAGATGAATGTATTGTGCAGATGAGATGTGAGGGTTGTCGAGCCGAGGCAGATGATTTGAAGGAGGGGCAAGGAATAAATCGTATGAGAGGCGGGGCACTCGTCTCGGAGGAACACTGCCGACAACTGCTGCCTCTTTGTTTTGACTTCAAATGACCTTGCCCAGAATGGTGGACAGTCGGGAATAAAATACAAAGATTCAATGAAATGAGCTGCGTAGAGGCTCAAAGAAAAAGTTGCTGTCATTATGAGAATGGAGAGTTTGAAGCAAAGGGCATGAAAAAAAGTTGGCCTTGTGACGTGACCTTTTGGGATGAGGACTGATTCTCGGCTGAGCCATCTGACTGAGAACTTAGCAGTGAGTAATCTCGTTTACAGCATAGCATCTCAGTACGGTAACACAAAGAACGCCAGCCAAAATCTGATACGCTGTTCACTCGCGCGGCTCACTGGCGCCAGTTTTGGGCTGGCGGTCTGAGCACTGTGGGATAACACAGCCCACGTCGAATTAATTAATGGTGCATGCCTTGCGAACTCAAAAAGAAGTTCTGTCTCATGCAATACCCCTTCTCCTCACCTGCACCCCGTCCCTTTCCTGTTTTCCCGATAAAAACTTATCGATCCTGACTGGGAAATTCATCCTCCTAGTTCCTTTAGGACGAAAAGAGTCAAGAGGCAATGTCCTCCTTCCCAAGAACCGGCCAGTACTCTCCTGGCCGCAAGAAGACGGCGCCACGCTCTAGGGGTGATAGCGCCGCCGGCCAGTGCTTAGGTGCCGCTGGGGTCTCCTCACCAGCGCCTACAGCACACATGCATCCTCCTCCGCCTGAGGCAAGATCAGGAGTCTTAGCAGGGCCAGGAGCAGGAACAACAGCACCACTACCACCAGGACCAGGCACAACAACACTGCCCAACCTGACTAGAGGCCCGCAGGGACCACCACCACATCCACTTTCGCCCGCCGCCCGCAGCTCTGGACTTGGAGTTGGGCATCCACCACGACATCCACCAGACTTCAACTCCTCACCAGCCACCTCGTCCACGGCAGACAATACTCGGCGTCTGCCACCAGTGTCTGGCACTGGCACTGGCACTGGCACTGGCACTGGCACCGGTCTCGGCACTGGCATCAATTCTTCAGTCCAACGACCATCTTCCTCTGCTGCCGTGTCATCGGGGCTTCCTTATCATCAGCACCCAGACAACAACCGGGCGGGGCTCACTTCTTCCTCTTCCACCTCTCCCTCGTCTTTGCGCGCGCAAGTTCCTCAGATTTCACTCCCCTACCGCACAGCCACGAAGGCCTCCTCCTCCTCCTCCTCCTCCTCCTCCTTCTCCTCCTCCCACTTCTCTTCGACGCGCGCCTCCCGTCAGCAAGATCCTCGCGCCACAGCGCATCCTCATGCTCTTGTGCCAGGACCAAGGCCACACGCAGGCGCAGGTACGACAAGCCTAGATACAGGTCCAGTCTCGGTCCTCGGCTCCAAGCCCATCTTCGATCTGCCCTCCATACCCACGTCGACCGACGATTTCGCTTCGATCCCCTACCTCAATCCTGAAACCAGCTCGACCTTAACCCCCTCCTCCTCTTCCTGCACTGTCACGGAAACCATGAGCCAGCCACCGCAACAACAACAGCAGCAGTACGCTGGCCCCCCTCAGCGCCGAACTGCCGGCTATGGCGACGAGCAGACGCAGCAACATATGCCGGGCTCGAGCCAATACCAGCAGCATGGTCCTCTGTCGCCGCGCGACTACCCAACAGCCAGTGGCGGTCCTCACATCACGCTGGACCAGGCATCGGGCGGCGGGTCCTCGTCCTACCAGAATACCCCTGCGTCGTACACGAGCGGTTCTGCTGTTCCCAGTGTCCTTCAGCCTGGTGGTCCCCTATCGAGACCAGCAGCCGTAGGTGCCAATACCACACCTTCGTTGTTGCAGGGAACACCATCTCAACAGCAAGACTACCAGAGCCCAAATAGACCATCTCTGAGCCTGTCGCATAGCTACTCTCGCTCCAGCCCGGCCGCAGGCTTCGATGGTTCTAACCCTGGCTTCTCCCCTTACACCCCGACTACACCGAGCGGTGCCGGTCCCAGCTCGGCGCAGTTCATGTCGCCGACCGAGCGAAGCTACAATGCGCCAGGCTCGCAGAGGAATATATCACACACGCCCCTGGGCCTGGCAGATATCAGACCCCGCGCGGACTCGAGCTTGTCAGATGGCATGCCCAGTGGTGTGGATTTCCCCACGCAGAACGCACCCCCTGGGACCAGCAACTACATGGCGCCATGGACTTCCTACGCTTTTGACTGGTGCAAGTGGGCACCCCAGGGCAATGGTGCTGGCAAGGTCGCGATCGGGAGCTACTTGGAAGACGGCCACAATTTCGTAAGTCCTGGGTCCCTCAGACAAAAAGGAGGTTTTCGATGTTTGGTACTGAAGAAAGATCTGACGGTGTGATATACAGATTCAAATTCTCGATACCCAAATCGTTCCTACCCCTTCCGATGTGTACAACAACCATGGCGGCTCGAAGTGGACCATGGACTTTACCAAGATCGCTGAGGCCACACACTCCTACCCCGTGACGCGACTGCTGTGGGAGCCACCCTCGACCACTAAGCAGTCGACCGACCTGCTCGCCACGTCTGGCGACCACCTGAGGCTTTGGTCCCTGCCTTCTGAGACATCGGCGACTCCCGGCAACTCCATAACAAGCCGCAACCGAGAAGTTGCCAGTACCAAGCTTACGCCACTGGCACTCTTGTCCAACTCAAAAACACCTGATCATACCGCGCCCTTGACCTCGCTCGATTGGAACACAGTCTCCCCCAGCCTGATCATCACTTCCAGCATCGACACGACCTGTACGATTTGGGACATTCCTTCTCTGACGGCCAAGACTCAGCTCATCGCACACGATAAAGAAGTGTACGATGTGCGGTTCTGTGCGAATAGTGTTGACGTCTTTGTCAGTTGTGGCCAGGACGGCAGCGTCCGTATGTTCGACCTGAGAAGCTTGGAGCATAGTACTATCATATACGAACCAACGGGCAAGGAAGACAGAGGTAAGTCTCGCGATTCTGGGTGCGCACATGTGGTGAGCCTGGCATGCAAAGCTAACACCCCTCATAAGTCGATCCAAACGGTGGGAAAATAAGCCCAACTTTGGCACAGCAAACCATGTCCAACCCACCTCCATTGTTGCGGTTGGCTACATCTCCGCATGATACGCAACTTCTCGCCACCTTTGCGCAAGACTCGAACGTCATTCGGATCCTCGACACCAGGCAGCCGGGCCAGGCACTGCTCGAGCTGCGCGGTCATGGAGGCGCTGTCAACTGTGTAGAGTGGTCGCACACGCGGCGAGGTCAGCTTGCCTCGGGAGGTGATGACTGTCAGGTCTTGATCTGGGATCTTATGAACCAGCCACACTCCAACGGAAGTTCTCAAGGTGACAATGTCCGCAGCCCGGCCGCTAGCTGGCAGTGTGAATATGAAGTAGGCAACCTCGGGTGGGTGCCTCGACTACCGAATGACGAGGCCTCTGAGTGGCTGGGCGTGAGTGCTGGTCGTGGGATCTGGGGTGTCAGGATGTGATCTGATCTTGGGACATCTCACGACGATTGATATACTATCAAACCAAGGCTCAACATCGTTGGGGACCAAGTGGAATAGACCCACAACCATTGGCCTGATTCTGCCCGGGACATATGTGAAGGGAGGACAAGAAGAAATTACACAAAAGTCGGTATTTCTAAATGCGCATAGAGTCTGTGGCTGATTGAGTGGCGACCCATACTCACCAGGATCGTGGAGACCCAACACGTCCAGATTTTAGTGCGCGTCTTGTTTTGCATGACGAGCCACGGCGTTTGATGCATCACGAGCGCACGATGACGAGAATAATATGAATACCTTTATAAGGAAGGCTGGCTTGGGAGCGAAGGGAGATGGCGGGGTGAACAGTCATTTTCGAAGAGCACTGCGATTTGAATTGCGGCGAGAGACGACAAATAGAAGGGCCGCTGTCTTGTTCGATGGGAAAATGTACGAAAGAAGATACCAATTAGACAATGCTGGCTTCCTGCCCCAATACATATCTCGCATTGACTCGATATTGTCACCTGGTTGATGCAACAATTCGCTATTGTCTAGCACTGCGCAAGCACATGCCCGCCGTACAACCCTCAAAAGAAGCCTTCCAGCTGCTGGTGCATTTGAGCACTGCCTTCTGATTGGCTGCTTTCTGGTGTCCTTGCCATCATAGACCCCTGAAAGCGTTAGTCATCAAACTAGCGCTGCAGGCACCCCTGCCACCTCTCAAAGGACCTCGCAGCAGTCGCTAGCTTTCTAGGAAGCCCATCACTTTAGTTCACCTTCAACTCAGCACCAGCTTTCCTTTTCTTTTATCTTCCCACTCGCCTTCCGCCTACCTTCCTTTCTGTTTCCTTATTCCTCTTTCCTTCTCTCTATCTCATCCTTCAGACTGCTCAATAAATTCAAGAAATCCACGCTTCTTTTCGTTTCCCGCGGGTTTCGAACAAAGAACGTCTGCGGAACGTAGGCGAGATGTCTTCCCGTCACTACGACTCCGAGTCGGAGGATGACAACTTCAACCCTGCGCCTGAGGTTGCCTCTGACGACGAGCGCGAGCCTCAGCGCCATCGGGATGAAGACGAGCCCGAGTCTCCCGTCGAGTTTCGCAACGGCGGACACCGCCGCAGCAGCGTCAGCCGTGATGATGACGATGCAAGCTCGACGAATGGCCGCGACGACCGCGAGGACGCCGAGGACGATGAAGACGGCGATGAAGCTCCTCCTTCCAAGGCCCGCAAGTACGACAACGATGACGACGAAGAAGACGAGGATGAAGATGAGGATGAGGACGACGAGGATGATATGCCGGTACGTAGATCGAAATATTTCGTCCCCCCCCCACCCACTCTCTTCCCCAGGTGCCATCACTGGTAGCGGTCTACCTTGTGTGTGCCCTGGGCTGCGCCCAGCCTAGTCGGGTTGGACTTGTTGTTATCGTGCGCTACACCTCCGAGCAGGTATGCTTACAAAAAAAAAATGTCTACAGTCCCGCAGCCGCAAGCGCAGAAAGAAGGACGCACGCAGCGCCTTCTTCGATATCGAAGCCGAGGTCGAGGATGAAGACGAGGATGTCGAGGACGAGGAGGATAATAACGAGATAGGGGACTTCATTGACCCCTCGCACCCAGACGACCTCGCCGAGGCCGGCGACGTTGACGACCGATACCACCGAGAGCTCGACCGCCGTAAACAGATGGAAGAGGAAGTCGGCGCTGAGGAGGTCGCAGAGCGGCTGAAGCGGGATTACGGCCGCAAAAATGCCTATGGCGCCAGAGGTGGGCTGGGCGATACCACTGTCGTCCCCAAGCGCCTCCTGCTGCCCAGCGTTGATGACCCATCCATCTGGGCCGTCAAGTGTAGGGAGGGCAAGGAGTTCGAGGTCGTCATGAACATCATGAAGAAGATCGAGGAGACCATTGGTACGGACAATGAGCTCGGCATCATCTCTGCATTTGAGCGCACTCAAGTGGGCGCTGGAATCGAGTCGATCGCCAAGGGCTACATCTACGTCGAGGCTCTGAAGAGGGAGCCCGTGGAGAAGGCTCTCGATGGCGTACTTGATGTCTACCCACGTACTAAGATGTTCCTCGTGGAGATTAAAGAGATGCCAGATCTCCTCCGCGTCCTGCCGCCCGTTAAGCTTGAGCCCGGCGCGTTCGTCCGCATCAGGAGGCCCAAGTTGTACGAGGGCGATCTGGCTGAGATCATCGAGGTTGAGGAGACAGGCTTGAACTGCCGTGTCAAAATGGTCCCGCGTATCGACTACAATGCGGCGCCACGAGGATTTGACAACAAGAGAAAGCGTGGCTTCAATGTGCCGCGACCGCCTCCCAGGTTGTTCAACGAGGTTGAAGCCAGAAAGCGGGCTCCTAGGGACCTCAGCGGCAGCACCAAGACCGGCACTTGGTACTTCAAGAACGACCAGTTTGACAATGGCTTCCTCATCAAGGAGTTCAAGCTGCAGAACCTCGACACGAAGAATGTCGTCCCGACCTTGGAGGAGATCGAGCGATTCAGTGTCACGGACAAGAACGAGGGCACGCAGAATCTCGACATGGCAGCTTTGGCCACCAGCTTGAAGGAAAGCAATGCCAGCATCGCGTACTTACCCGGCGACACTATTGAGGTCTTCAAGGGCGAACAGAAGGGTCTCATAGGCAGAGTCACCAACGTCCAAGGCGAGATTGTCACCCTGCAAGCTGTCGATGGTGAGCTGTCTGGTCAGTCGATCGAGGTCCCCGCGAGGACTGTTCGGAAGCGGTTTAGGGTCGGTGATCACGTCAAGGTCACCGGTGGCAGCCGATACCAGGACGAAGTTGGTGTCGTCGTGTTCATCGAAGAGGACAAGGTCACCTTTGTCACAGACGGGGAGAAAACCCACATCACGGTCTTTAGCAAGGACCTTCGAGAGGCTGATGACACTGGTGGTACCGGCACCTTGGGCCAGTACTCGATGCTGGACCTTGTGCAGCTTGACGCGACTGCCGTAGGTGTCGTTGTCAAGGTAGACCGAGAGACCCTCACAGTTCTCGACCAGGATGGCAACACGAGACAAGTCAGGCCGACGCAGATCGCCAACATTATTCCCAAGAGAAAGCTGTTCGTCGCCGCCGATCGCAACGGCTCCGAGATCCGACACGACGATGTAGTCAAGGAGTATGGCGGCCAGCAGCGGCAGGGCAAGATCATTCACATCCACCGATCCTGGGTCTGGCTGCACAACAACGAGTCCCGCGAGAACGCTGGTGTCTTTGTCACCAAGACAAGCAGCATCACAACCGTTGCTGCCAAGGGCGGCCGTGTCGCCTCTGCCGGGCCCGATCTGACCAAGATGAACCCTGACATCCAACGCAAAGGCGGCAGCAACGGCAGCATGGCACCTCCCCCCAAGCAGAATTTTGGTCGTGACCGATCCATTGGACAGACTGTCACGATCAGGAAGGGCGGCTACAAGGGTTTGCTGGGAATCGTCAAGGACACCACGGATCTGCATGCTCGTGTCGAGCTGCATACCAAGGGCAAAATCGTCACGGTGCTGAAGGCTGATTTGCTCTTCAAGGACAAAGTTACAGGTCGGGTCATTGACATCAACGGCAGAGGTGGTGGCCAGGCCGGCCGTGGTGGAGGCTTTGGCTCGGGACGTGGAGGATACGACTCTGGCTTCGGCGGTGGCAGTCGAACACCGCAAGTCTCGTCAGGCATGGGTGGTCGAACGCCTGCATGGGGTGGTACTGGAGGTCAGAATTCTACTCCTCGCCATCATGATGCCAATTACCCGCTAACTTTGACGATAGGTGGCCGGACACCTGCATGGAGCGCAGGCAGCGGTGGACGTACTCCAGCCTGGGGTGGTGGCAACGACGGTTCCCGCACTGTTAATCCTTATGACGGCAGTCGGACTGCATACGGCAATTATGGGTCCTCTGGCTCACGCACACCAGCCTGGTCGTCGGGTGCAAAGACTCCAGCACCGGACGGCTTCTCTCTCGGCTCCAAGACCCCCGCGTATGGGGGCAGCGGCGGCGGTGACTCGTCAGCCTGGGGGGCAGGGTCCAAGACGCCTGGATATGGTGTCTCAGCACCAACTCCAGGAGCATCGGACCCCTGGTCTTCAGGCTACACCCCCGGCGCGATCGATGCGCCAACACCTGGCGCTGGCCTGGGTGCGCCAACGCCGGCAGCTCTCAACGCGCCGACGCCCGGTGCATACAATGCCCCTACACCTGGCGCGCTTAATGCACCCACACCTGGTGCCTGGCAAGGTGGTTGGGGCGCCGACAGTGCGCCGACGCCTGGCCTGACGACGGCACCTACACCGGGAGCGAGCGGAGGGTACTACTCTGCGCCTACACCAGCGGGATACGGCGCTGCTGAGACGCCTGCCGCCTCAGGGCCGAGATATACCGATGATGATTGAGGTATGAGGCGAAGCAAAGGTGTTGCGATGCGTGCTCGAGATGGTTCAAGGTGGATACAGGGTAGCAATACCGTGGGTGGATGTGTGTTGGGCGTCCTTGGTTTGTCTTTAGCGTGAGCAGGCATTTCAGGGGTCTTCGCAAAACGGCATACAGGATGGACGAGAAGAAAGAAAAGCGAGACCCGATTTGGAGCCTGTTTGATTTCTACATGGTTCGTACGTAATCAGTGCCCGCTTCGTGACAATCCTGCAGGTTTACTTGCTGTCAAGCTGTATCATGTGCTAGAACCAACGACCCCTTCCTGTCCCTTAAGCATGGATAACTTTTAAGTTCCTAACGCGCTCTTAAGGCCTCTGATACGATGATCAGCCCTGATGAGTCCACTGGCCGCATTTATGAAACCTCATGTTGTAGAGTCATAGCACGTACTGGAATACTGAATCATTTCTGGAGTTAAATATGGGGCTTCGTCTTCTCTTAAGATACTTCTTCATTATTGAATATAGGTTCTCTATATGCCACTTCTCATCGGACGATTACTCAAGCTGCCTAGAAGGGGTATATCAATTCATAAAGTACACAAGCCAATTTGCAAAAGATCAAATACTGGAATTACCAGCATTCCATCTTTTAGCTTAGCAAACCTTTCCTTCTTCTTCTTTTTATACCTTTTTCATCAGTGCTCTTTTCTCTTCACCCTGAAATGTCCGGTCTCCGAACTCTGTTTTCTTGGGAGGAGGGGGAAAGAGGGGGGGGGGGGGGTTTAATTAAAAAAGAAAGGAAGAAATGTGGGGAAATATATAGGTGCAGCCAGTTCTGAGAGAGAGGCGATCGTCTTTTTCCCCGACAAGAAAGCCCGTTTGATCCTACAAGGTTGATTAATTTGAAACCACTTCGATCGTTCGGGGGAAAATGTAGTAGTATTCGGTCTGTCTGAAGCTCACTTGCAAGAACGTGATACACGTTTTCTTCAATACCAAACAATCATGAAGGCGCTTCCAGGACTGATGACTAAAGCTGCAAAGGGAAGAAAAGTAGATGCGCCCAACGATCCCGTTCCTGACGGGCCAAGTGATATCCTGTTAGAGGACAAGAGGATCGATGCGTGCCGGCAAACAGCAGCCCTACAGTAGCAGGGGCTCGATCAGTGGCCACCTACACGGCCTATTTCCCAGGTTGCGCAGCGGTTCCGTGAACGACTGTGAGACCAGTTGTGGGTAATTCGGACTGAGATGTTGGGCGTAACATCAAACACTTGCTGCAAAGGTGATTACTTTCGTACCAAATACTACTGCATGCTGATGTGGCATGTGCCCCATGCTTGCTTGCTTCTCACACAGCTTTTTTTTTTTTTTTTTTTTGTGAAGACATTTCACCGACTAGAATCCAGCCCCCAAATACTCATGTCTACCAGTATTGACGGATACGAGCGTCTCAATAAATAGATGTATATCTTAGGTTTGCTTAACAGGCAGGGCCGTTCGCCTCGAAGGGGTCGGCTTGTACCGCTTTAGGTCCGAGGAGGATGGTCAGCAGAGGATGGTCAGCAGAGGGCAATAGTCAAGGCTCAGAGGACCTTGAGGAGGTTGGTCGGTTAGCTAGATGTAGAAGTCGACCCAGGTGTCATGATATCAGATCTATTTATCCACTGTGCTAGTCGCATCTAGTCCGACTTTCGTGCATTATTCTTGGTTTTCTATTGGAAGATCACATCTCGGATATGGGAATTCCTTCCATCTATATTTTCAGCGTTATCTGTGGTGTCATCACATGCATTTCTGTCGTCTTTAGGTTCGTAGCGAGACGCCTGAGCCGCGCCGGATATGGTGAGGATGACTACTGTCTTCTCGGGGGCTTGGTGAGTCGGCCATCCAAATTCATAATTTGCAAATGCTCCACGCTGCAGTGTCACGGGAAAATTCTAACAGCTGTGCAGTTCCTCTACCTAAGCTACCTTATCAGCACGAGAATCATTACAAGATATGGAGTTGAGCGCCATATCATTGTGGTGACCATTGTGAGAATGCCTTTTATTGTAGGAAGGGCCTGGGCTGTATATTTTCAGTTGCTCAGTGTTTTGACATCGTTCAGCTCATCCCCTGCGATGAACATTTACGTTTTTGGCATTTTATTAATCAAGCATTCTATTCTGCTGCTTTATCATCGGGTTTTCCCCGGGAAGACATTTCGAAAAGTGCTCCTCACCAAGGATCGAAGCTGACTCCCTAATTAATCAGTGCTTGCATTGCCAGTATTGTCCGTCTGACGTACGCAAAAGCGACTCCGTCAGCGACTGACGAGACGTGCAAGCTTGAATGCAGGAGCTCAACAACCATCTCCAATATGAGACTTTGTTGACTTTCTTTTAGAGGATAGCGTATCCCTTACTATCCTTACTGGCGTCGAGATGAGCGCCGCTATTGTAGCTTGCTGTACTTCCACGTACCGACCGCTCGTGGAGCATCTATTCGGTATGCGTGCTTCTACTAAAGTAGGTTTCACGGATCAAAGCGGTAGCCGCCGGGGCTGGGGCAAAATCAGTGTTCAGCACGATATTATGCTGGAATCAAAAGCGCGTTCGGGCCTTGAAGGAGCATCTTTGACGAACTCGAACGCCTACCAGCCGTGGATTACTGCATCCAGAGGTGGCTACGCTTAACCCTCACTTTAGGTCACCGTTATGGCTTTTGTGCATGGGGAGGGGGGGTGGGGCAACGTCATGTAATTTACGATGCGA
Organism: Cryphonectria naterciae; assembly: GCA_014850475.1. Taxonomy (NCBI): domain Eukaryota; kingdom Fungi; phylum Ascomycota; class Sordariomycetes; order Diaporthales; family Cryphonectriaceae; genus Cryphonectria; species Cryphonectria naterciae. Next base: position 206,770 of record JACWST010000022.1, read on the forward strand.
GTATCGCACTATCTTTTACTGGACTGAATATTACGGGCAACTTCACCCAGCGCAAATGCATGGCTCCATGTCATAATAAGGCCAAGTAATCATCTTGTAATAGTTGTATATCACCCTTGCTACAATTAGAATGAATTCCTTTCCTCGAATATCCTCAATCTTGTTCTTTTAGGCTTGGATCCTCGAGTGGTTGTGGATTGATGACGGCGGAAAACGCTGGGACCGGAGGCAAGGGAATAATTTGGGTCACAGGGCAGGTGTAGGAAGGCATTTGGATGGCTGCTGGGGAAAAGGGAGGAGGAAATTTCAGACCACCTTGAAGCATTTTCCTCTTCATAACCTACATATAAGTTCCTTGTACCATTGACCAAAGGTACAAAGCTAAAGGACTGAATTCGATCCCGACTGACTTTTCTCATAAGCCACTTATGGTCTTTGATGTTTGGAGCCTTCTCTGCGCCATGGCCAATTTGTTGAATAGCCCGTCGGGCCTTCAAGAGATGCTATCGCAGATCTGCATGGACAGTTGCCGTACTGGATCATTTTATTCATGAAAGGCTCTCGTGCCGGTCCCAAGGCCCTGTAGGATCCGGGACGGATGACAAGAAGTCACAACTGCATTGATGCTCCTGAATGGGTCATCCCTCCCCTTCCCTGATGGCTTACTACATCTTTGTGCAAGGATCCTGCAGAATTCCATATTTTATGCAATGTGATTAACGAGTGTTGGCATTAGCAGTATTCGTGCAGTCTGATTCGTCATCGCAGATGTTGATCGTGAACAAATGGGGCCTACGACTGAAGTTCCTACAAAAAACCATGGTCCTGAGGCCTGGTAGGCCTGCATGTGAATAAGAATATTGCAATGGAGTGTGGGGAATGTATTACAACTTGTCCAGAAACTCGCAAGGCTCCAAGTCCGTTGGCCGCGACGACCGGGCCGTTTGTGTGGTCCCTCCCTCAATTTTGTATGCGAGCTGTTGTTAGGAAATAAGGAAAAGGGGCAGGGCCTCGCGTGTCCCAAGCCTGGGCTGGATGTTGAATCGCTGTTCTGCGAAAATGCATGTGTTGACTGCCGAGACGGGTGTAGTTTGTTCTTCATTTTTATTCTCTTTTATTTCTTTTCTCCCGCGTTACTCTCTACTATCATTTACTTTCGTCCCCTTTCCTCGTCGTCTCTGCCTTTTCCCTTAAGGTCTCTTATGTCTCTCTGGGTCTTACTCTATCTCTCTTTTGGTCCCATCGTTTGGGACGCTTGAGCATCCCTCCTACTCACAATTGTGATTGATGAATGGGCTAAACAGCTCGAACGTCATGTAAGATCTTGGCCACTGGTGATATTTGTCAACATAAAGCAGGAACAGCTACTTGTTCTGATGAGAGACCCGGAAGCATCGATAAGGCTGTCCATACCTAAGCACTCGCACAGCTGGACAACTCCACCACGCTGATCTGGGCTTATGGTGTAGGTCTGCACCTTCAGTCAGCTGAAGATCGTGATATTACGTAGACAGTCTTATGACTCTTGTCCTAGATAGGCAACTTGAGTGAGACTGAATCCGAATTTCGACAGGCTTCAAAGTTGACAGCCTTAAACGTATCCGCCATCTATCAAAATTTGGAATTTATCTAGGCACCATATGACCATCATCCCTGTTTTGGCCTCTAAACGCATTGCTCATATTTCTCAATGAAATGCCGTTCATTGTAGATTTACTATTCGTGCGAGGGCCAGTGGGTCACTGGTCGCCACTACCACCAGGCACCCTCCGCCTAGATGGCCTCACCCTGCTAGCTGTTTTCCCCCCTGTTTTCTTTTCTTTCCTTCCTTTCCGTAGTGCATCAATCCAGTCATTTCCATACTACTACCACCTACTTAAGGAAGCTTGACAGCTTCCGGCCTTGTCTCTCAAATACCATCTCTCTTCGGTAAAGTTGCTTCATCTGAAATCACGATCATATTATAATCTCTTATTCAAGAACTTCCATTCAACCTTCGGCATGGCAAGCGAATCTTCTCGTTCAATGAAAGCACAAATCGAGTTAAGAAACACTCTTCAAGCAGCAATTTTGACATAGTCAAGCCAATGGTTTTGGTGAGTGATCACCTAGCAATCTCAAAAGATGGAATGCCTCAGGATCATGAGGTCAGATAGCTACAACAACAGGCCAAAATTGCTAACTGAACTTTCATATATTAGTTTCGATCCTTGTGGTTTCACATATATACGGCTTTCCTGTTCACCCGTAGCGACTTCAAGACCATGATAGCCCCCCAAAGCATCTTCGGTCTCTCGACTGCATTTTCCGCACTAGGACTCACATCCAATGCCGGGGTGAAAATTGCATACCGATGTCCACACATGGTCGTTTGGCTCTGGGTTCACCTGCTTGTGTTCAGTCTTACGAATCAGCGAAAAGAAGACTCTGTGCTTGAAGATGTCATCAACAAGCCCTGGAGGCCAATTCCATCGGGACGTGTAACCTCGAAACAAGCAGGAGTGGTCCTTTATCTCGCAGTTCCTGTTGTCGTACTCGTGAGCGTGACGATGCTAGGTAGTCTTACCTTGCTGCCTAGTCTCGTCGTCATGCTTATGATCTGGCTATATAACGATGTCGGGGCTGCAAATGCCGGCCCTTTGTGGAAAAACTTCATCAACGCCTTGGGGATAGCATCTTTTGGATGGGGAGCCACCACAGCCCTCCTTCCCGGGGCCGGCGAGGTCGAAGACGCGTCCATCCCATTCTCATGGTTAGCACTGACAGCGGCTGTAAGCCTTACGACGGCTCAGGCTCAAGATCTTCCTGATATGAGAGGTGATGCTGCTCGGGGCCGCTTTTCAATGCCTTTGAGCTACGGAGAGGTAATAACAAGGTAGTCGAAAGCGGGATTCTCGCTGTTTTGGTCATTGATTTGCCCCCTTTACTGGCAGGTTTCGATAACCGCAGTGTGGTGCATCCCTCTGAGCATCAGTCTCTCTATGGCCATTTTAGTCACACGTCATTGGCACGAGGCCTCGGACAAGGTGGTTTGGAATCTCTGGTGTGTGTGGGCGGCAGCGATTTACCTCCTTCCTCTGTTTCAAGGCGACCTTGAAAGATCCCCACAGTCAGTGGGATGATGATCTGCTTCTATATTTCTCAGATTTAGTCTCCTCGTCCTTCATCTTTCATATGAAAACCCTTACAATCTAAAGCTAACGTTGCTTCTAGTCGCCCGTGTTGGGCACTGTCATTACCTACCTAGATGTCCTGCTTGGCGCTCCCTGTTGCTGGTTCATTATTATTCTAGAAAAGTTGCGAACGTCTGGCGAATGATAGGCCGCACAACTCTATCGTATCATAAGCTAACAACAGTAATTGGCGCTGGTTTTTCAAGGGAAGCAAGCGCGAAGCAAGCGCTAGTATGTGAAATGAAAGAATTCCTGAGTGTCGTGGACACGTGTGGTCGGCCCCGGCGCGTGTCCACTGTCACCACCATGCCTTCTTTCCTTGAGCCAATTCCATCATCACGCACACCTGCGACGGCAATCGATGGTCCAAGTGCATGACAAAGACCTTCCTAGGGATATGGGGCGCGCTGAGCTAGGCAGACTGCGTATCTACATACACCGTCACCTATTCAGCGACTCGAAATCTATAGATAGCGACAGTGAGCCGTCTAGTCGGTCCCTCCCTCGCCTCCAGTGTCTCAGGCCTGGGTCGAGTGTCGAATCGCTGTGGGCAAATATGCGGGCCGGGCCGCACAGCGGCATAGAGTGGTGTTTTCTTCTTCTTTCTTTCTTCAAAGCTGTCTCCATCCACCGCTCATCCCGGCCAACCTCGTCCTCCTCGCTATCTATGTTTACTCTACAGCTCTACCCGAGTACAAGACTTACAGAATTAGCCTTAAGTTTGCTTAATTTCTTGACGATTGGCTTGATTCAATGCGTCTCCATTTCTTCGATTTCATGTTAGACAAGTTGTCAAGTATGCGCGCCGCACTTGGTAAGCTGACTTGGAAGCCTGAAAATAGCTGGGAAGGGATTGAGCCGGGTTTTCCCTTCTGCATCTGAACCAATAACGAGCTAGGGTTCCTTAATGCATTGTGAATCATTTTCAAGCCGACCAAAGGAGGGACTGTCCATCCGATTTGTAGTTATGCGCTGACGATGACTGCATAACAGTTTGTATCCATGCCCAGGTCAAGAGTGAACACAAGATCTCACTCGTTTATGGTCAATCATTGCGCTCAGAAGCTCTTGATAGCCCGTGCGAGACGAGACATATGTTGCGCTAACAGTCTTCCAAGATGATATCTTTACAACCTCCGTATCAAAGCAGTGACACTAAACCATCTTCGGCTCTTTTGTGCATGCTCAGGACGAAAGCCGATTCTGTCCAGGCATTGTTAACTCTTCGAAATCTGGCCCTCCTCGGTCGACCAAGTCTCCGCTCTGGAGAGTGCTCCGGTCAAGTGGTTACTTGATGCAGCTCTGGGGGACCGACTGCCTCAGTTCCGCTCGATTCCATATTCAGAAGATTGGGGTGGAAAGTCGCAATTTCTTTGCCTCCACTAGGGCATGTAGCAGGATGCCATTTTCGCCGGCCACTCTGCTTCGTTGAAGTTTTGTGAAGCGATATTGATATTACGTATAGGCTGGGACGGTCTTATGCAACTTTGTAACCCTTCCCTGAATTCAGCATTACCAAGGCAGGTCATACTTCTACGGCTTCGGGTCGCTTCCTTCTAGCCTATCCTGCCGACTAAGCGACCAGTTCAAGATAGTGTTGAGTGCCTGATTGTGTTTAGTAGTGAGTCCACCGCGTATGCAGTATGGGGTACCTATTCAAACTGATCTTAGATTTCTCTCTAATATGTCACCATTAGATCTGAGTCTTCTGTATATTGCCCACTTTCCTGTTCTTCAAAACCTATGACAGATCATTAAGCTGGTAGTACGATCGTGATAATGTAATGTAATTACTTAGTGTATCTGGCCTCTGCTCGAGAATAGACCGGGTCAAACAAATTTAAGCAAGAGCAAGACACGGACGAGAGCTTAAAGGCACTACACTCGTAGCGACAAGTGCCGGTGGAGTCACTCGGTTGTAGTAGCCTGAATATGTATTGGAACTAGGCCATTTAGCAAACACCCTAGTTGGTCCTACTTCTGTCTACATATACGCTTCAATATATACAGATATCTTAGACCTTGCCCATCATCACAATACTCAAGCAGGTTTAAACGACAACCTTTCGACAGAGATGCAGTCACATCAAGAGTCTCCCCGTCAGGGGATCAGTCCTCTCCCGCGAGAGGCGCTACGAACCGCCGAAGATCAGTCTGGTGCGAATGCACAAACAGCCACAGCGGACCCCTCGCCGAACGACAGCAGGTCCGAGAGTCCGCAGATCCCACGGCCTCGTGCATCCAGGCGTTCTCCTTTGAAAGAAAGCATGCACACGGCTGAGAAATGGGAGTCCATGCGTGAGCTCATACGACGCTTGTACATCGAAGAAAACAAGACTCTCGCCGAGATGTCGAATATTCTCGCAACTCAGCACAGTTTTGTGGCCTCGTAAGTCGTACACCATCTGACGAACATTCTCGCTTTCGATTTGTATCGCAGCCCTTCATTATTTACCTTTCTTCCTACCTTCCCCTCTAAATACATGGTCATCCATTTTACACAACATAACTTTTTTGACCCGTTTTGCTGCTAGGGATGGTCGGCAGCGAAGCGGCTATAACTGTATCGCCGTGTACTAATTTAACATGATGATTTCTATAGAACAAAACAGTTCAAAATTCGGTTCGAGAAGTGGGGATTGTGCAAGAACCTGTCTTCTAAACATGCTAGCCAGCTGCTTGAAAGAAAGGAGAGCAGAGATGCGATGGGCAAACCGACAATATTCAGACGATCGGGTCAAGAACTTGACTTGCATCGTATCCAAAGAACCATCCGTCGCAGCAAGTGCCACAAGGCTGCTCTGTCGAAAAAAACGCCCGAAGACCGGGGAAGAAGAGCAACTCGGCCGGATAATGCTGCGCAGTCAATACGCCGAGGCCTCGAGATTCGGACCCCCTCCAGTTCTCCAGCAAGACCCGCCCTAGGAGGTGACCTAGGAGACAACCCAGGAAGTAACCTACGACACGTCCCAGGAGATGTCCCCAGAGACGTTGATCCGTTCACATCGATCTTCTTCGACCTTGGATCCCTCGACAACCAAGCCCCAAGTGAGATGTTCCAATCCCAGGCGTTTAAGCCGTTTGTCTCTCCAGGGTTTCAAAACATGGCCGAATTTCAAAACCAGCACGCGCTTGGGTTTCACGCCGACTATATCGACATGTACTACATTAACATTATTGGCAAGCTAGCCGCACGTCATACACGACACTCGATCTGTTCTATGGGTTCCGTTGTGCAAATTCGACAATTTCAACACAGAAACAGGCTCTTTGCAATATCGGACTGCGCACCCTCGCACAGATACACAGCGAAGGAGCTTTTTCTTCAAAATTTCGCGACTTCGTTCATGCATCACCCGTTACTTGCCCCGTATATTCACCAGCAGCTTTTGCCGATCCTTGCTCAAGTTCGACTGGGAAATAATGGAACTGCACCTTCGGCTCCTCTTGATCTTGAAGCAACCCTTCAACAGAGGATTTATTCTATAGGTCTATCACCATACACGCGAAGCCTGGTGGAAATGGAATGGGATCAAGTTGGCATACAAAGAAATCAGAGCATCAGGAACAACACAGGAGGGTTCTTTTCCCCCGCGCTATTCGGTGCTTATGCTCAGGGCACAGAGATCCAGTCACTACCGATGTCAAAAACTTCATCTCTCGACTCCCTCCAGTCTTCGTCATCTTACCCAGCCTCAGAAGCGATCTTACCGGCAGCTCAACCGCTCCACCACGTTACAAGAGACGCACTAGTGCGAGAGATTAACACTGCTGTGATGGCCTTCCGCTCGGGAAACTTCGGGGCGGCCAAGACGACCTTGCAAATGGTGATTGCTTCCTCACATCCGCAGAGACAACTGATCGCTCGGCTGGCGTGGTACTGCATGTCCTGCATGCATCGGTGGTGTGGGGAAATGATGGATGCGGAGAACTGCCTTATACGAGCTGTGCGTAGTTCTACGTATTTTGATGACGACAAAGGACAGGTATGGAAGGAAGTAAAGCATCTGTTTATATGAACACAACAGCAAAAATTCGCTTTTGGTGGGGGGGGGGGGGACAAAAGAAACCCACCACAGCGAGACAAATTGGAAGGATATTCGCAAGCGTAATGGTCCGCACAGAATGGAGGCGAGCGAGACATACGATGTAGTAATTAGTGAGCAAAGAGCAAATAAAAATTGACGAATTAAGTCAGTTTAAGGGAATGCTATTGTTGTGCTGTATTCCAGAGACTTGGCGTGCCAAATCCCAGCGCCCAAGCGCAGCTCATCCATCTGTCTAACATACTATTTCATCTCGTCAAGACTCTCAGGTATTGCTAATAGTAGGTAGACACACCAGACTGGCGACCAGCGCAATCTGGTGGGCCGAAGTGCCACCCCAGAAAGCACCCTGCGCCAGTGTCACCATCTGTCCTATATACATCTAGTTCGAAGCCTTTACAGAAGACCATGCAGGTAGGTACACTGTTGGTAGTAGAAGGTGCCTAGAATTCAGTGGCCCCGGTCCGTCTGCTTGACCCATTTGGTCTTGCGTCGACGATACATGCCAGGAGGGCGGGTTCTGGCAGTAGGTGACATGCTGAGCTGGGCCGGTGAGCGCAGCTCTTTGCCAGGAAGCTCTTTAGAAATATTTGGATACCTGATCAAAGTCCGGCAAGCGTACATCGGGTTGACCATTCTCAGTTGGGGGGCTCGTCCAACGCGAATTGGGGCTGGCCAGGAGAATTCCCATCCTATTGCTTTGAAGTGCATTGTCACTCCTTCTCGACGGACGAGGCGAGGTTCTCTTGGGCGAGGAAGCCAGGCGTACTGTGGGGCCATAAATGGCACCAATAGTCCGTAATGGACTCGGCTGCCTTGAGATTGGTGTACTTGCTCCAGCCATTAAGAGGTCTTACGCAGCTGAAGCAGCAGCAGCAGCATTGCTTTCGATCCGAAGAGGTGATGTCAGTAGCATCCGCCAGGCCTACTGGCTCGCATATGAAACCCAGCCTCCAGGGTTTTTTCTTGAGAATTTTCAAAACGTAATTAGAATTCATAGCTGGCAGAACATCACCGCTGACACTCCAGTAACCACTATCATTAGGGTTGATTACAAAGTAACACGATGCCAGAACCCGACGTTTGACAAGTCACGATTCGGATCTTGAGTCCGTTTTTAGAGAAAAGAAACAATAAACAAAAGTTTTCAATCAAGCTGTCATGCATATCACCTGGCCAAGTCCATGCCTCGCACGCCCTTTGCCCTCTGAATTCCGATCAAATACATATGCGCTGAAACGAAACTCGCGGCTCCTCGTGCCACAATCGCTTTGATCCCCACGCAATTCACACAGCGATTACTGTAGATCTGCCGGGGGAAAAAGCGATCAGGAGTCTCTCAGAATCGGCTGTACCTCAAATTTCCTCCCACAAGATTCCCCTCTCAGAGCTGAATATCTGTTCCTGGCCGACTGGACAGCATACCTCTCAGCTTCTTCACAGGTAGAATAGAGGCAAAACCTCTTTGCCAGCAATGCCACACCAATAGTGAGAACAACGTCACCGGTACTGCAAACGCCCAGTAGATCCAGATCTTTCCCGACACGCTCCACCCAGAATCCTTGCTAAAGCTGAAAAACGACATGCTGAACAGGGCCGACACAAAGGTCGGCGGCAGGAAGGCCAGCGTGACGAAGGCGATAGCCTTCATGGCGGCACCATCCGACTGCGCGGCGCTCGAGATCTTCAGAGAGACATTGGCGTCGTTCTGGGCAACGATATTGAAGGCCAGCTGGATCTCGTTCTGGAGCCTTTTCTCGTTTGCAACCGATCGATGTAGCAAGTTAGCAATCACTTGCCGGTGAAAGCGCAAGCGATTATGTATGTCCTGCGAGACGCAGGACGGGTCGTCAATTAGGCCGCTTGCTATGAACGTATCATGTCCTGCAATCATCTCATCCAGCGTCTGCGTGGCGACAGAAAGCGTCTCAGATACGTGGATAGCAAGACGGGCAATGTCGTGCAAGCGTCTGTAGTCCGGCCGTAGCCAGCTCGCAGGCATAACAGGCTGCATCTCCACCTCCCTGACTTGGTCACACGCAGCCCAGACAACATCATTCTCTCGACGCATGACCTCTGTTGTCAATTGAGCATAAAACCAGAACGGATCATACAGACAACAGCGATCGGGCCGCAGGAAGCCATCCGAGATACGATCTTGCATAGACTTTCCTGCGTCAAAGACGACAACCACAGTTTGACCTGTGCGGGGAAGCCACCGTGCGAAGACCTTCAACGTCTTCCATCTAGATTCCGAGCCTTCACCCACTTGCTTCGTTTCGAAATAGGCCCAATGATCTATGGATCTGTTAGCATTAGCCAGCACCCCAACTTATGAACGTACTATATCCCGTAACAGTAGCTTCAGCGTTTCGGGTCAACTCGCTGCCAAAGTATCCATTCGAGCCCTGGCAGGAGTCAGACCACCACACCTCAGGCATGCAGAGGGCGTCGGTGATGACCGATCGGCATCGCGGGCATGTACGAGCGTCATAGGCGCTAGCGAGGCTGATATACTGTTAGCTATTAAAGCAGTTGGGTTTGTCTCTCGGGAGATAGACAGACACGATGGCGACCTGCGACTCGGCTGCGGCCTGCGAATAACAGTTGCTGAGATCCTTGGTGCAGAGGTTTGCGGTTGGAATCTGTCGCCACCCCCGACTACTATTACCACCACCGTCGTGTGCAGAGTCAGCGAGGACGATGCTGAAGGGATGCGTTGGGCTATTAGGCTCGCTGCTTTCGATCCAGTGCAACACGCGTACGTCGGGACACCCCCAACAGTCTGCCATATCTTCGAGATGTGTAGAGTGGCTGACAGCCACTCAATATATTATGATATCTCAATTGTTCGTGGCGCTCAACAGCTTTTCGGATCATGTATTGCAACGTAAGATAGTGAAGCGTAACATCGTGGAGCATGAGCTGAAGTACCCGTAGCGAAGTATAAATAGTTCCTGTCCTATGATTACTTAATCTAAGACTATAATACAGGGATTAGCCGAAAATCAAGTGATTGAGTAGTCAGTGCGAAAAGGTAATTATATCTTGTGCAGACTGTGCTTTCACATTGTAACTTCCAGCGCTGCAGGCCCAAGGAGGTTCTGAGAGATTACTATCTAGATGGAAAAATTCGAGGAAACTAAAAGGGGGGGGGGGGGAGATGAAGAGAGAAAAATTGAAAGGAAAGAGAGAAAAGAGACGAAAGGAAAAGTGAATGCAAGCAGAAAACCGGAGCTTCAACCATCGTATGCTTCCCTTATTCCTTACCCGCTCTGCTTTAACCCCTAGCTGGCAGTCGAATGAGTAGGATATAGATGTAAATATATGATAGGGAGAAATTTTTCTACTCCCCAGAGCTTGCGGAGAGCCGCAAAAGAGCAGATTAAGCGGGGCGCGTTCGTATATTATTATCCACTGTCTCCGAGGCTGAACAACATGTTGCAGCAGGATGACTGCCTATTAAAATGGGCAAACCAAAGACAGCAGACTGAGAGTGAGCGGCACACATGCAACACGGCCTCTATCCTCACCGGCGACGTCTCATTAATTATTGGGTAAAGTTACGAGATGAGGGAGTATGAGCGAAAGGAATGCTACAGCGGGCAGAATCGTCGAGACGCTCGATATTTATCAAACATCATCTCCAGGATGGGTTACATCGCATGCTGCAACAAAAAGGGCTAGCCACGTGCTGGCTAATAAGATATTTCTCCTAATTTGCCAAGCTAACCAAGTATGCTTGAATTCTTTCAATATTTACATGGTTTAATTCAGAAGCCTTGGCAGAGTGTTTCGGTAATTACAGCGAGGAAAACTATCCTAACTGGAACCATGAACCTATAAGATGCCGATACGCAATCCTGCCAAAGAGGCCGGTGTAAATAGATGCTAGCGACAGACCGCACCTGAGCAGTCTACAACCCCGCTTCGGCGGTGATTACCCAGGTAGGTCTGGCCCCTGGGGTTCATATCAAATGTCAGCTTACTTACACGTACTATATGACGGCAGTAGAAGTCCTACTTCCGGCGCAAAAGCATTCACCACAAAAACACTTCATTTCGATCCTGTTTCTCGACATCGGCACACAAGCTAAAGTCTCATCAAAGATGGCGCTCTCGAATTACACTTGGTCCTTTACTCCATTGGTGACTGCGTTTCCCGAGACGGTGTTGCCCAATATCGCCTTATGGAATGTTTCCAATGGACTGGATCTACAATATCAAGTCCAAATCTCGTGGCCTCTCGAATGGCCCACCACGCGACAGGAAGCAAATGGCACGGCCTTGACCATGTGAAGCTTTCGTCTCTTATAACTATATTATATGCCTGAGTGCTTGCCACATGCTTGAGGGCTAATAATCTGTGGTATGACAGGTTCATCCTGGACGGAAACGCCCTGGGTATGACAGGGACTGAAGCATGGCGCCGCCGAGACGCTGTCGAGCTGGACCAGCCAGATGCCATCATCGTGAGCATCGGGTACCCGTTGACCGACTCCGTCTACGGCGCGCAGCGTAGCATCGACTTCCAGCCTGTGACGCCAGGTGATGCACCGCCGGCCGTTCCCGGCGTGAGGGAGGGATCTGATGATTTTATCGATTTTATCGAGCACACCCTGCGGCCGTTCGTCCGCTCCGAGTTTTCACAGGTGGTATTTGGACGCGAAGCCCTATATGGCCACTCCTTCGGAGGACTCTTTGTTGTCTACGCCCTGCTTCGCCGGCCAGACCTATTTGATACCTTTCTCGCGGCCAGCCCTGACCTGACCTGGAACGAGCGGTACATCCTGGGCCATATGGACTGGCTAAATGAGGCAGCGCTGCCGGCCAACACGACAAGACCGGCCTTTAAGCTGTCTTATGGCAGCCTCGAGCAGTACCCCCGTCGGCGGCGCACCGAGACGTACGAGGAGTACCTTTCTCGCATCGCCCTGCTGGAGACTTATGGGGTGACGTATACCATGGGAGATGACTGCAACACTCTATTTCAGTACCTGGACTCTAGCACTCAGCTGAGGAATGCAGAGCTGAAGGAGTATGTCGGCAGTGATCATGCGTCTGTGGGTGCTGTTGCCTTGGCTGATGGAATTGACTACTTTGTGGACTGGTAACTAAAGACTGCAATGCTGAAGCGTACGCTTTGATAATAGGGCATATAATCAACACGAATGCCCATTGTCTTAAAGAGCTGTTGAACGCCATCGTGACAATCCTATCGAGCGATAATCTCTGGTTCCTGCCAACATAATCTTAGAACAAAATGAATACCCAAGAAACACCACGAATTAGTTGTAGGTTTTGTCCAGATATCTCCCTTCGGTAGGCGCTGCGTTGCAGAAAATGCCATCTCTCTCTGAGGTCCGCTTCGAGAGTCTGCGTCGACGTACGAACGTTTTGAAAATTAGATGTAACGTTATGAAAGCTCCTATTCATACGCGAGAAAACCAAAGCATTTCAATCATGTAATAAATCATCTAGACGAAGACAAGTTGTCTACCTTTGGTCTTACTCTTACGACAGCAGGCTCACCTCGGCGCTATCAATGTCTAGGTTTATCCGTCACTTTCTTGATGAAATCGATCAAGTCATACCTGGAAATCATCCATCCGCACAACTGTTCACTTTGCCCAGCCTATCCCCTCTGCCTTCTGTGTTTCCCACAAAGCGACAAGTTTCAAATGAGAGCAAGTCCAGACATAATCTCAAACCAGCCGCAAAAGTTCGTAGCTCGTCTTCAAACTTCACCGGACTATTTGGAATCATCATCTTGCGTTTCGTCAAAACCCGGTTGGAAATGTAAGCAGGACCGGTGGTTGGGATATGACTGTGAATGATGCATGTAATTGTAGGGAAGACAGATCTCGACTTACTCTTTCGTCACAGATTACTTTTTTCCACCGCTAATCCCGGAATTAGCATTCTTGTCGCCGGCGCTCTGCGCGCGAGCCGCAAAGCCAGAGGACGACATGTCATTGCCGCCTTGGGCCTATTATTAAGGAGATATGGCTACAAGTCGCATTGAAACCACAAGTGAAAAAAAACGTGCCTGCGAGGACTGGATCCGACTTGCGTCGGACTGTGTCATGGGGATACCTCCGCCGGAGCGCCGGAGCCTCCCTTATCCCCAGCACCATCGCCGGACGTGTTGGAGTTGCTACTGGAAGAAGGCATAATGTCGTAAAAAAAATGAATAATTGATTGATTGATTGAATAGTCTTGGGTGTCTTGTATATTAGAGAATAAAAGCTATGCCAGAAGAGCTGATCTTGTGTCTCTTGTATATGTTGGGGTTTCTGTCCCTTCTCGGCGCTTTCCTGCTTATTCCTCGATGCCCTCATGTTCCCAGATCCTCGATCCAAGATATCATTTGTCTCTCTTTGCTTGCCGGACATGTCTCGCCGTAAGAATTGAACCAATTGGCAGAAAGGGAGGTTTATTTGCTAGTATTACAGTCCTATGAATCAATTCGTCATATAATTCCTCGGAAGAGTTCCTAAAAGAGGTGACTCAGCTTGCTAGAAAAGCATAAGTCAATGGCATTCTAATTCTGAATCTATTGGACATTTCAAAATTTTCCTACATAGATGAAGGCCCCGGAGGCCGAGAGGAAATGCACTAAAACTACACCAAATAGGATCATCCTATGCAAGACTTATCCTTCTTATGAAGCGCAGTGGCTCAGAAATGCCTTCCCTTCCACCGTACGCTAGAGAATGATTGCGAACGGGACATAGAATATGTACAAAACACATAACTGTGTCATGCAGAGGCGAGGGATGGGTTGACTTCTGCTTTCTGACGAGGTGAGGAGTGTTCCGAAGCAAGTTTGCGTCTCTAGCGTGGCGCCCAACGCCCCTTGGCAAGCTCTTCTGGCGAAGTTGCAAAACACTGTTCAAAACAATGCATTCCAGCGCATCATATATCTCAAAATGAAGAGCATGATCAGATGCGTGATTCGCGCGGGTTCGTATACAGGCTGGGATACAGAAACGCCATACATTGCGTATCGGAATGTCTTTAATTTTCTATTTTTTTATACGTTACGTCGTGAAATTTTCTCCAAGACTCGGCCATCCATTTAGGGGAAATTCTGCACCTTCTCCCTGGATCTCACTGACCGGTCAGAGCTTTGTAAGAAACGGTGAAGAAGTTCAGAATAGATGAGACCGTAGGGAGTCATATTCTAAGGGATGACATGTCTAAGTCTCTGGAACATAAGACAAAAATTATATATATATATATATATATATATTACTGGGTTATCTAATGGTAGCAATCTAAAGGAGAAAGTGCTGATTGAAGGATAAACCGCCGGGTTCATCCACCTGTGCTGACCCCGAAATCACTGCCCCAATTATACCACTTGAAATCCGTCTTCCTCACGTTTTCAACGCAGAACTCATTCAGACCTTCGAATATGGCGAAGAAAAAGCAATCCTCTACGCCTATCACCCCCGGGGTACCAGAAACGCGGACTAGCTTCAAATTCGGATACCTCCATAAAGATGTAGCGAGGGCTGTTTCCGATAGCGTCGCCTCCGCCTGGTTCAATAAAAATGACAGCAAGAAGCCCTGCACCAAGGAATACTCGACCAACGTCATGGGCAGATTTGAATGTAACAACGCGAGCTGCTCCACTGTTTGTTGGACGAGCAAGATGGTCTCGATTGTCATCCGGGGGTATCCCAATAATGGGTACAGCGCCACCGTCTACAACCAGCGCTGCAAGGCCTGCAAGAGGCTCGGCACTTTCACCCTTGACCAACAGTCGTACATCGAACGGGTTGCATATCGGCTTGAGAAGTGGGCGGGGATTCGAGTGCAGGCGACATACCACGGGGAGAACACGGGCCCGCCGCATCGGAGTGATCTCTGTGAGGGCTGTAGGCAAGGCATTTGTAGGAGAAGAAGGTTTTGAGAGGAACCAAGAGGTGTGTGTGTGTATGATATGTTCTCTCAGATGGCGCGTATTGATTCTCGGCTTTAGCAACTGGTACGCCGTTAATTCGATTTCTCATGAAACTGCGATTGCAATCGTTCATAAAGGGACCTGATAAGCTGGCCTGGATTTGTTACATCTCATAAATAGAGGCAGGTGATACAGCCGTCAAGTACTGGGACAGACAATGTTAAGAATGAAGGCTCTGTAAGTTTGCGACCTCTGCCAAGGCTAGGGTTGGCATCGACCGTATCTAGGCCTAAACCAACCGTACCCAGACTTTGGTGAATCAACGACCTTGCTACTATTTGTGACCACTCTACATATGTCTTTCCCACAACCAATTCTTTCTAATTCGTTCCTTGATTAAGCAAACACCAACAAGTATAGCAGTACAAAACAATTCAACCAAAAAAATCTCTCCCGCCGGGAATTGAACCCGGGTCTCGAGCGTATGTTGTCAGGTCCCAGTGTTGTGATAACCCTAACCCTAACATGACAAGCTCATATACTAGCCACTATACTACGGAAGACGTATCTTTTCAGACCGGTCTCGACGTTGTGCGCCGAGTGTAGCGAATGTGCTGATTGTTGAGGGATTTTGCGTAATTTGCATTCATAAATGCATTTGCAAGGGCTGCGGCGCGATGCTGACGCTAGTCGCGAAGCGGGTATTGTGGAGACTGTGGGGAAGCGGTTAGGATGTGCTGATTGGACAGATACAAGCCTGGAGGCTTGGCGCGATTTTCGCAGGGGTTATGCCAGAAGATAACCCTGACATGACAAGCTCATGAGAAGATCATATGACTGTGATTATACTACAGAAGTTCTCGTAACCCTAGACGACAGAATCTACCGCCGTGTATTTTGATCTCGTCCATTCCACCACCATACAGGTAGTGGAGTGCCATGGAGCAAAAATATTCTCTTACAAAAACTTCTTGATGGCTTCATCGTCCTCATGCGTGTACACAATATCCCAAGAGTCTGGTAACCCCCTGAAGTCGCCCACAGCTGCTCTGGAACCGCTGGGGAACTTTGGTTGCGTAGCAGCAGGCTCTCCGGCGAAATTGTCCGGAGCCCGTCCATGTCATGGTATTTTTGCAAGCCCTGGCCATGGTACAAAACAACGAGAAGTCTTTGAGTCTCTGCATGAATAGGACGATTATCCTTAATTTTTTTGTAATTACTCTGTTCATATATCGCAAGACTTCGGCAGCAGACCAGCCGGACGTGTTCCCGCCGTCAATGCATGTGACAGCCAAAAGGCCGAACCGCAAAGGCCGGGTTTGCACAATTCATCGGGCGGCTCTTGATAGCACAATCTCGCTTAGCATCTCGCCTGCTTATTTCCTGACTGTATATTCGCTGTTAAAGGATTCTATTGCTTTAATCCATGTTCCGTAACATACGGGCTATAAATACCAGGCCCGAAGACAAAAGAGTGACTCATCTTGGTCTGTTTGATCCTATCAATGCGGGTTGGCTGTGAAACTTGCAGACTTATCAAGTATATGCAGACTGCATTCAAACCAAAAGGTGTGTGTATCCATTAACTAATAAATCACGCAAACCAGTTGGTCTTCTAACCGATCATTGACATTGAGAAGCACCTGGTCCCACAGCTTTCATATCCTGTCTGTCTCCCCAACAATGGCAACACAGACAGCCATCGAACTGCAGACGTTCGAACCCACCATATCGATATTAGGTGCTCCTCAGCGAAAAAGCCATGAGACACCGGCAGAGCTAGAGGCGTCGCCCGCTGACTCCACGACGTCTGGCGAGGCGGCGGTGGCGGCGGCGCCGGCAGCGGATCTCCTCCTCCCCAGGGGTCGAGCTACTATCGTGATCACCCAGGTCTGCGGCCTGGCGTTCTTCAGCAGCTTCTGCAACGGCATCGTCGTGGTCGCGCTGCCCGCCATGCAGTCCGCGCTGGACCTGCAGGAAGGCCTTCTCGTGTGGCCCACGTCCAGCTACTACCTCACGGCAGGATCGTGTCTCCTGCTGGCCGGCTCCGTGGCCGATGTCGCCGGCACCAAGCGGGTGAACCTCATTGGGTCCCTCCTCAGCGCCATCTTCGCTCTGGCCTGTGGCCTGTCTCGGACCGGAGGCGAGCTCATCGCCTTCCGGGCCCTCCAGGGAGTCACCAATGCCATTATCACGCCCTCGTCCATCTCCATCATCTCCAACAGCGTGGAGGAGGGCCGGCCCCGCAATATGGGCTTTGCATGTATGGGATTCGGCCAGCCTCTCGGGTTCTCCCTGGGCCTCGTCCTGGCTGGTGTATTTACCGACACCGTCGGCTGGCGACCGGCCTTTTACCTCCCTGCGGCTGCCAGTTTCGCCGTGTTCCTCATAGGCATATGGGCTCTGCCTGCGAATACCAGGCCAGGGGCCGGCGAGTCTATCTGGAGCCGACTTGTTTCCGAGATAGACTGGGTCGGGGTGCTCCTAGCGAGCGTGGGACTGGCATCTTTGTCGTATGTTTTGGCGTAAGTATCACCTGGGCCTGATTAATTTATTGCGCGTTAGTGCTGCGCAACAAGGCTGACCAGTCCCAGATCGTTGTCAGCTGATATCAACAACATTCACAAAGCGTCTAGCATTGTCTTGCTGGTGATCAGTGGCCTTTCGGTTCCGTTGTTCATCGGATGGATGCATCATCAGGTGAAAAACAATCGCACCGCACTGATCCCCAACTCGCTGTGGCGTAGCCACGTCTTCACTAGCAGCTGCATCATGATTCTTCTCACCAACGCCCTTACCAACTGCATGGAGCTGTACAGTAGTTTGTTGTGAGCCGTCGCCTTATCCCTCATCTCCCCCCTCTCAGGATAGAAGCCCATGACTGACTAATGACCGCCCCAAAGCTTCCAACAGGTGCAAGGCACCTCAGCCCTCGGAGCGTCGTTGCGAGTTCTTCCGTCTCTCATCGCCGGTGCTCTCACGAATATCTCCACCGGCATCTTCGTCAACCGCATGCCGGTCTTGTGGACCGTGTTGATATCCTCAGTGATGAGTACCACTGCACCACTTCTGATGGCCCTCGCCCGGGCTGACCAGCTCTATTGGGAAAACGCCTTCTTCGCACAGGTGAGCAAGAAAAAGCTCGTCCTGCCCCTATTATCATGTTGCCCTTTCATACTCCCCTATGGCCCCCTTTTACACACCAACCGTCCGGCCACAGCTCGTTGATGATTAATTACTTATTACCATCTTCCACCTTAATTTAGATTCTCACGCCTATCAGCTGCGACATCCTCTTCACTGTCGGCCTGCTCATCGTCTCCGACGTCTTCCCCAAGCACATGCAGGCTCGCAGTGGCGCCGTGTTCAACACCTGCGCACAGATCGGCACCGCCATCGGCCTCAGCGTGACGCAGGTCATCGCCTCGTCTGTGACGGACGACTCCTCGTATGCGGACAAGTCCTTCCCTGGTGCCCTCATGGAAGGGTACAGGGTCGCATTCTGGACCATGTTTGGCTGGATGGCTTTGATGTGTGTGGTATGCGTGGTAGGACTGCGTCGGGTAGGGGGAATCGGTGTGAAGCGGGATTGATCCAGAGTTCTGTTTCCAAACGAGACAATATGTGCTCATTGCCCTTGTATTTACAGACTGATGGTATGCTCAGGTAGTGTGGCGTTCACGATACAAAGCTGGAAATATTGCTCCTACATATCAAGCGAACTCGAAGTCATACTACATATGTCCCCCACACAGATACTCGCTTTCTGGTAGGCTATTTCGTAGATGTAAATCCAGAACTAGTCGTACACAATGTTGCCTCGGGTCAGGGCTTTTCCTTGCGCCGAAAAGGCTGAAGTTACGCGCCACATGCTCGGCATTCGTCCTCAAGTTTGAACTTCTGAGTTGTCACCTTGGTATCACCATATCAAAGTCCACGTACTGATATAGACACCTCAAGACGAGTACCTTTTTGCAGACTGGTGTCCCTAGGTCATACTAACCTGCTTATTGAGCACGAATGAGTACCTTGACCGGTTCCAGGGCTCCATTTCTCCCCTGCCGTACTGGAGGTATTGCATTCTCTCCATGCATAGCAGGAGAAAAGCACATCGGGTCAAGCAACAGGATTTTATAGCCCCAAGAACACTGGAGCGGAAGGGTCTTGCAAAGTCCAGTTCTACCCAGGTATCATCATGTTGCGACCTAGATCGAGCTATCCTGGCATCAACGTACATCTTTCGACTAGAACGGTTACTATCGGTGGTCGTAGCATTAATTACGCTTGATAGTGGCTTGAACATGAAACATCACAAAGTGGTAAGTCTATGGCTATGATGTAATCTCAGCCTTGTTTCTCAAGCCTTGTCTTCTTAGCCTCGTTCCACAGCCTGATTTATTTCGCTGAAATACAATTTATCTTTGAGATATGATCAATGCCCGAAGAAATGAGAACATAAAATTCATACAGCCACCACATACTACCAAGCCGTGAGAGTGGGAAAACTACCAAGTAATTATGTAATATATAATATATAGTAGAGTCTACAGATTTCAAGACGGGCCAGTCTGCAAGGGGAGGCGATTCAAGTGCCAGGTAGCAGCAATAGCAGGGAGAGCAAGACACCATACGACGCCGCATCACAGGATATTCTGTGTGAGTCCGACCGTCTACGCAGCTATATAGGCCACAGCCATTTCCAGTCAGCTGGGAGTGATCACTCCTTTTAGCTGTCGCATACAGTCTCCCAACGAGAAAGCTGGCACTTAGTCTCTGGACTGGAAACCATCTTTGAGCCCTCACATCGGACCTCGGGTGCTTATTGAACCATCACCACTCAGATTGCCTAGACCTTATCGTGGTATCCTTCAGTCCTGGAAGCAGTGGAGAGGCCCCGCCATCGCGAATTGGTTCTCAATCCCCACAAGGGGAACAAGAGGGACGGCAGGGGAGAAATTGGCAACGGCCCCCGATCATCACAACACGAAATCGCCCTCATCTCCCTCCCTCTTTTCACGCGCTTCAACCTTTCACGATGGCTTGGGGAGGTCAAACCCTCTCTGTCAGTGATTAATCGTTAGTGGGGCTTGTGCTCTACAGCCCAGCCAGCTCAATCGACGTACGTCGGTTGTGAGATCTAGATAAACCAAGTCTTGTACTGGCACGTGCAAGTGACAAACTCAAATCCGCCCTGTCATCATCCCGCTCCCGTGCGAACACATGGACTAGACCCCGCCATTGCATAGGCGTATCCAAACAGGCGGGACAGCCCTCCGTTCAACGACCGTTTTCCCACCGTTGTGATGGAAACGAGACTCATCTCGTCTTATGTCATCAAGAAATTGCCGATGGGTTTTTTTCTGGAACCCATGAAATCTGAAAGGAGGACGAAGAGGCAGAAGTGGCTTGTATTAGGTTACGGACAGACGTCATCGACGATCCGTCTGTCTGTCTATCTATCCATCAATCTATCGGTCTCGCATCGAAAATCGAGCGACGGCTAGGTATCTGCCCTGTCTGTATAGCCTCCGTCCTCCCACGCACCACAGGGCTTGAGGCCATCGCCAAGTTTCCCCAGAAAAACCAAGATCGCATAAACCTTGTGCGTCGACGCACCGGTCCGGCGAAAGGAGAGGTGCCAAAAAAGGGAAGAAGAACAAGAACAAGAACAAGAAGAGGCAATGCCACACACTAGACCACGATCGCTAAACCTCAACTTAAACACCCCGATCGTTACGAGCCTCCCGAGGTTGTCCTCCTCCGCTCCGGCTGGAACGTGGAGAAAAAAACAGAAGAAGATGCCTGCTCCCTACAGCCGGAACCTGCCAAGGTTGAATAAACCTTATCCCACCTTGGCATGCGTAATACATCATCTATCAAAACAATTTCTCGCTTCTCTTCACAATGTCAATCTGCCTCGCATATCGTTCTCCGCTTTCCTCTCGTGTTGCCGATACCAGGCTCGAACTAACTCGGGACCCCTTGACCTCTCATCGGCAACTAGGTGAACGTAGAATATGGTGATGCTGATAGTAATGGAGATGGCGGTGGTAGGCAGATGCTAATGAGTATGACAGGCAGGACATGATGCTTTTTCACCTACGATAGCACATGTTGTCCCCGCCTGAGTCGCGGCCCACGGGTTCAGTTCGAGATGCAGAAAGGTGAAGTGGATCCAGGATCCAGTTAATAAACTTCCTGCCCCTTGTTGAACGTTCAAAAGGAATGAATGACAGGTAAGGTGCCCCTTCTCCCGACCTCCCCCCTCCTCTCTTGAGGCCATGTGACACAATGTACATGACATTCTATTTTTCTATATAGCTCTTTATTAACTTTCCCTCGATCTCTCGGGTCATTAGGAGGCCGGAAGACAAGATCTGTCGATTTGCTAGTGGGGCGGCTGGTGGACTTGTCAGTATCCTGGCACGTGCCTGGGTGGGTGGATGGGTGGGTGCCTGTGACGTCGGGATTGAGGTCATACAAGTGATCAACAATGTTGACGAGAACTGACAGATGCCAGATCGGAGCCCCCGTCTGCGAGGATGGGATGATTTCGAGTTTGGGGTTGCGCCTCTCCCCCACCGGTTCGTTGACCTTGCCGGATCTGGGTTGCTCTTTTTTTTGGGAGGGGGGGAGGAGGGGGAGGTGGGCACATTTGGATACGTCAGGAACTCATTCGATGCAGTTACTTCGTGGTGGACAAGGCGAAAGTAAGTACAGTACTGAACAGAGCAGAGCATTTCGATTCTTGTTAAGTGAGCAAGAGTACCGCCTCCTTCCCTGATACACACCTCACTTCTTTTCTTTTTGTTTACCAAACTCCCTCATACTAAAGAAGAAAACATACCCCTTTTTCACCCTCTGCCTCTCGCAGGATCCAAAGTTTTGTAGATACCAACGGGCCCGCGTTAAGAATATAAAACGCTCCACAACTTGTGCAATCCCTTCATCACGCTCAAAGAACATCTTTTTTTGTAAACCAGAACCATCAAACTCGTAGTAACAACAAATATGAAAAATCACACAACTGACAACCACCTACGACCATTCAACAGGTCAAGAATCCCAAAGTAATCTATACTGGCCGATCCTATTACGCCGCCGCCGTTGAAGAGCCATGATTAGAAAAGTGACAAGCAACCTGTGCATTGCGGTTCAGTATTCCCCGCCGTCGTATCGGTCGAGACTGATCAGGTAAGAATTGCCTTGTCCGAATGTGAAGCGTCTCGTTGTATGGCCGAATCGTAGGAGCAGCGTCGCCGAGAGCGAATGGAGATAGAAGTGGTAGTGTGGAGCCAACCCGGTATTGTCTCGAGAGCCATCCAAGGAAACGAAGTTCAAAGGAAATAGGTAAGGAAATCTGCATTCTAATGTCTTTGGGGTATAAGGGGGGTTTGGGGGTGGTAGCGAGGAAGAAGCTCCTTCGCAAAGTCGAAATCCAAGCAGCACCAGCCCAGATGCTGCTATGAAGTATTCTCCTCGTCGATGACACACTTTTTCAAGTAAAAAGGTTGTGTCCGATTGCGAATGCAAAGTGAATAGGTCGGGAACCACGAGCCTGAAAGATCATGGTAAAGGAATGTGGCCCAGCGTCAGGTGATCTTGTCTTGATAGCCAATATCATCAGTTGTGATGATAGGTTTTAGACACCGGTCCGGCCCGAGGGTGGCTCGATGCCCGGATGACACTGTCGGTAATGTCGCTGCAAGGTGTCAAGACGGTTGAACGCCCGTTCTTTCTTGCAGACATCACACGGGAATGTAGAAGAGGAGAGGTGGTGGAATGTTTCCCGATGGCGCCTCAGGTGGCTAGAGTAGAAGTTAGTACAAGATACACAAACGTGGGGGGCTATGGAGCGAGTGTCTTACCCTGCCCTAGAGAAGTCCGCATTACAAGGCTCGCCAGTATTGGGATCCACCAGAGTGCATTTGTGCCGCGGTGACGATGCGTCATGTAGACGGCGAGGAGGGTTGGAAGTGGTTTTGACAAGCTGCTCCAACTCCTCCATAGAGTGATCGTCAGGTTCGTCGGCGGAGTCACTGTTGGGCTCCTCGATGAACATGTCATGCAACTCTTTGACAGGCACATCAGACTCCTCTCCTAGCTCCTCGCCTCGCCCCTCTTCCATGTGGATTTCCGGCTCGTGGTTCGCCCCATCCTATTGAGCTTCCTCCCCGATGTTCGGAAGCCCAGGGTTGAGGGTGGTGAAATTTGTCAGGTTGAGGCCCAAGGTATTGCCGCTTATGGCTGCCAATGTGGCCATGGCATTCTGTTGCCGGGCTACAACATCGGGATCGCAAGGAGGAGAGTGTGCCTTGTGCTACGTGACTGTTAGCAGCGAGATCAACTTGTCTTTGCAGGCTTGGAGGCGTGGGCATGTCTTGACAACTTACGTATTTAAGACCGTTCAAGTTCTTGTAACGCTTTCCGCAGACATCACACTTGAATGGCTTTTCTTTCTCCATACCCAGGGTACCCGGATATGGAGCGCTGGTCTCTGGGTTTACAATCGAGAATGTACCATCGCCGTTCTCATGTAGCTGCTGCGTCGAGTGACCGTGCGTCTTGTGGTACTTGAGACCGTTCTGGTTCTTATAAGCCTTCTCACATCCGATGACTGGACACTTGAAAGGCTTGTGTTCTTCCTGAATGGCCAGCGGAGACAGCTGCTGCAGCAATGCTTGCAAGTCGGTGCCAGGGGGTAGCATGCTGGCATCGATGCCGAACTGCGCGAACTGTTGTTGCATGCTCTGCTGCTCTGGGGTCAGGACGTTGCCGTTGCCACCACCCGGACTGAACAACTGCTTGCCGGGATCGGAGATGGTACCGAAGTTGTTATTCATATTGTTGCCATTTCCATTTGCATAGTTGTTGAGACCAAACTGCGACATGTTGAGCCCGTTCAAACCGCTGAGGTTCATGTTCGCGCTGCTCATGGGGCTCATCTTTGGGATCGCCGGCATATCCTCCTCCATCATCTCGCCGGTCGGTGTGGCTATGCCTGACGGGTCGGTCTGAAACTGGCCGCGGTATGGCTGGGTGCCGAGGGTCGGCGTGTTGACCGAAGACACTGTGGGGTTGTTCTGGAAGCCAAAACCTCCTGCACCACCGGGTGTGGTCGGCGTAGAAGTGCGCAGGGCCTGTTGGTTGAATCCGCCCAGTCCTGAGCTGTTCAGATGCAGCTGTGGTCTCTGCTGTTGGCCGAACATCTGACGAGTCTGCTGGATGGTGCGCTGGCTGTCGTCGACATCCATCATCTCGTCCATCTCCATATCGCCGACGGCATCGAGCTCATCGTTCATGGACAGCTGGGCCTGGCTCTGGTTGGGCGTGCCAGGCATCGACGTCTGTTGTCGCATCATCGACGAGATGCCGCCCATATTCATGCTCGTGCCAGGCATGCCACCGTACTGTCGGTTCTGCTGGCCCATTTGGCCTTGCATCTGCATTCCCATCCCGGACATGCCATTCTGGTTGATGCCCATGGACGTGACGTTGGGCTGCAAGGAACGGCTATTGGATCGGGGAGTGCCCTGCCCGGGAAAGAGGCCCTGTTTACTCAGATTACTGATCTGCGGGCTGCTCATCTGCATATTGGGATTTGCATGGTGATGTTCCTCGTAGTGCTGGAGAAGATCGTGCAAAGTAGGCCATGTGCGGTCGCAGCATCGGAAATCCCTCATGAAGGTCTGCTCCAGTTTAGGGAGATATGAGGTCGACTGTATCGAGGGCGACTGGCCTTGAGTAACAAACGGCGAGGTGCCTGCCAAGACTCTGTAATTACGCGTAAGTATCTGTTAGTCGTGGCCCTGTGACAACAAGATCCGTTGATGCGGCATCATCCGAAAATCGGAACAAGTGTTGTAGTCTTTGGGCTCGCGGGACCGAGACGCAAGACTATTAATGTTGTTCATGACGATGAAGGCTGGGAGCCGGAGGAAAGTCGGAAAATCAAGACAGAGAAGAAGAAGAAGGGGTGTAGGGAGGATGTGAATTTCACGTACTCATCGCGGATGAAACTTCCGACAGAAATGCCACCCCAGCTCATACCGCCCATGAGGCTGCCGCCCATCATGCTGCCGGCAAGAGACTCGCGCCTGGGACGGCTGCCATGATCGCGATTTGGGTTGGTGATGTTCATAGAAATGGGTTTAGTGCCGACAAAAGAGTCCTGCCGACTGCGGCCCATGGCCGAGTCGAAGGGACCAGTTGTCATGTTGCTGTCGGGCGCTGCAGATATGTCTTTGGGAGACGATGGTGTGGGATCTGGAAAAACGTCGGCCGGGGCCTCCACGTAGCCTTGGAAACCCTCGAGATCGTCGAGGACGATATCACCGTCGGCGTCGGCGACCTGCGCGGCTGGGGGTGGGCCGGCGTTGAACTTGTTAATAAAGTGGCTGCGGTGCCGTGGTGATGAGGAGGCGTTTGAAAGAAAACCGCCGAGAGACCCGACGGGAGAGTCGACGGGTTTGGTGGCGGCGGCGGCGGTGGCGGCGGGGTTGGCGACGTCGGCGTCTCCCAGTAATGACCACTGAGGGGTGACGGGCTGAGGGGTTGGAGAAGCAGATGAAGGGGTGAGGGAGCGGCTGCTGTTGTTGAAAGTCTGGGGCGACTGGGAATCTGAAGATGAAGCGGCAGTGGGTGCAAGAGGGGCCTCAGCAGCAGCGGGAGGAAGTAGTGCAGAGCAGCAGGCGGGAGAGGTGACGAGAGAGGACGACGATGCACGATAACCAGAGAAATTGTTATCGCTGGGGCCTGCAGCCGCAGCAGTGGTATTGTCACTAGCGAGATGCGCCCTGACCTGAGAGAGGCCCGACAGGGACAGGGACTGGGCCTGGGGCTTGGGGGGCGACTGGGCCTGGTTAGGCTGGGTTGATGGAGGGCGGGCGAGGTTGGTGGAGTGTGGGCGAGGAGGGCGCGACGACGAGGGGGCGTTAGCCTGCAGGGGTGGTGAGGAGGAACAGGAGGAGGTCGAGGTTGGAGGGGAGGTCGAGGAGAAGAGCGAGGTGGGCGACGAGGAGGAGGAGGAGGGCTGTGGCCGCGACTGCGACGGCTCCTCGGTGGGTCCGGCCCCAGGCGATGAAGGTGATGCTGTTCCCCCGTTCAGGCTGGGCTGCTGCTGAGGCCCTTGCCCTGAACCCTGCCTAAATTGCGGATCCTCGGCGGTACTCGGTCGTGAACGGGATGCGTTTGAAATCGTATTGCCCTCCCAGAATGACCTGAACATCTTCGGGCGGACTGTGGACGAGGCGCGCAGTCGCAATACTTGTAGGAGGTTTTGATTTTTGTTACCGATGAGGATGATGAGAAAGAGGATGATAAACAAAAGATGGGAGGAGACAGTCTGGACGAGACGAGATAAAGCTGGTACAACACAGCTGAGTAAGGTTTGAGGAATCAGAATGGAATGGAGGTCAACGACGTGTGTGTGTCTCTGGCCGCTCTGGTTGGTATGCGATGCTGTCCCCTAACAGTAGAGGCGCACAGAGGAGGCAGACAGGCGGGATGTAGGGCCAGTGTATGGGTCATCGAGAGGCGAGACTAGACCAGCTTAGGTACCTGGGCACACACTAGCCTGGACGGGCACCTTCCACCTGGCCTGTCAACTTAGGGGCCCTCGGTTCCTGCGTGACGTGACGGATCTTGACAGGACAAGGTCCACGGCTGGCGGCTAGGCGCAGCTCGCTGGAGATTAAGTGAACGAACCTGTTCACGGGCAAATGCGAGACGATATCACCCACCGCAATACCGGTTTGCAGGTTAAGGTGTATATGGGGGAAGGAGGGAGGAGGGGGTTTTGTCTGTCAAGAGGTGAAGGGGTGATCAAATGATGGTAATAAAAAATAAAATAAAAATAACATGCAGTCTCAACAAGTGCTGGAAGTGGCGGAGAGGCGGATGGCGATATTGTTTGTAATAGTTTCTGGCCTATGGCTTTCTTTTCTGAGTTGCTACCTTTGGGATTGGGTGGGAGGCAAGAAAAGATTTACTTGGAATGAGTAAGATAGCAGAGCTTGGGTGGGATCTCTCTCATAAAAAAAGAGGAAGAGCAAAAGAGATCTCGAGACGGTTCTGAGGTGAGAGGAGAGAGGGGGGCAGACGAGGGGGACTAAGTACTCTCAGTATGTTGTCTTTTAAGGTTACCTAAGTATGCAATGCACTGCGTTCCTCCGTCTCTAACGCTCCAGGGGACGGAACAAATACGTTGTAGGAAGCGCCCTGGTTGGGGATGAACTGCCAGTTCCGGGATGAGCAAGGAGGAGTGCAGACGAGCGAGCCCATTTTCTCCAGCGAGGATGTACACGATAGAGACAGAGGGCCGCTATAATATTTGAGTTACGTAGGTCACGATAGGCTGGGATTGAGAATCCCGGGGTCACCTTGGAGGCGACAGGGTATAGAGTATCATAGCAGACGGAGTCTCTCTCGTACATGATGGTCCACCAACAAACAGGTCGCCGCCCGCTATTACTACTATAGTACCACAGTACGACCTCTCCCCTCCTCGCCTCTCTCTCTCTTCTCTCCCTCTCCACAGCGGTTACGGCATTGTACTTCGCGTCTGTTGGTAAGTGGACTTGGAATGTGGATTATACTCTGGTGCTATGTAAAGGTGGGTAGAACTAGTCATTACAGAGTTCCAGATGTTTTGGGATGGAGCATTTGAGGGAAGGACTGGTCACGAGTAATGGCAAACGTCCAAGAGAGGGAAAGAGAGAGTATCAACGGTCTGGGCAGAAAGAGAACACATTCACACACACACGACACACAGTGAGATGCTACAGTACCTGCGAGTGTGACGTCTATGCCACAGGCGGTTTAGCCCCCTGTCCGCGTGCAAGGCAACCCCTTTCCACTAGGCACACTAAGCAGATGGAGAACAATCTAGGAGACACACCTGCTGTAGGCTGAGGGCTTCGTTGAGGACATGACGATTTACACGTACACTGGACACGCAAACGGCAAGTGCGGCTCTACTGTGCACTAACAGACTAGACCGTCCTAGTGCAATACGCTTGCTGCAAGCACGGACTGCTCTCACCCAGGTCTTCCAGGCTGCCAGGCCTGCCGGGCCTGATCGCAACTACAGTACACTATGTTAGATCGCGATTCTGGACAACATATCCCAATGCTGTTGACGCTCTCGGGAGTACACCAAAAAACAACAAAATAGGGGTGCAGGATACGCCATGGCACAAACTGGAGGGCAAACAGCCTTATCCCCCCCCCCCCCCCCAAAACGACTATTGTCTCTCACCTCTTCTTTTCTTTCGCCTTGGTTGGCGCACCCGGATATGACCGCCATTTTCCTACCTCTTCTATTTGTGTTCGAAACCACCTATCTACCAAGGCCCTCCCTGCCAGCCTCACCCGGCCGCCTTCGTCAAGACCGCCACACTATTACTACTTGTATAGTATTGTCCAATACAAGAGTTCCCACTTGCACCCCCCCCTAATCCTTCTCCCCCTCCTTCTTCGGCATGTCTCAAGAAACAGAATCAAAGACGTTGAAACTCACTGCACCACCACACTACTCAATCATCGTTCACTGGACCCCGCGGCAAGGCGGGGTTCGGTATGCCCTACCGCTCGCAGCGAGCTCTCCCTACTTCTGCATGAAGCACGACATAGAAGATCGACAACGCCACAGCGCAGTCGTTGGCATCTACAAGACCCACTGGTTACGGTGATGCTGTCACTGCTCCATGCCCATCGCGGGGCAGATTCATTTAGTGGGCAGCTCCGGGAGCAATCATCTGAGCCCGGCGTGCGACAGGTCAATTCCAGACGTAGGCAATCTCGCCGGGAAAGATACTGGGCAGGCACTTGGGAGATGATGGGTAGCAGAGAGCGAGATCACGATTGATCGACATCAAGGGTTATCCAGACACCTACGCGGCCGTGCCGGTGTCGCTCACGTGGCCACTTGTCGTCGTTTGGATCTGCATTCGTACTTATTATAGTGGCAGTATAGGCGATATGCCCAGCTCCGGCCCCCGCCATGGACGTTTAGCCGTCGGATGCGAGATCTGCAGCGGTCAAGCACACATCCAGAAGACCGGTAGCGATAGCTGGCAGAAGGAATGTGCAATCTGGGCTGCCGTCATTCCTCCTCACATCTTTCTGGTCGTTGCTTGGACTTCTCGTCCTCGTCCTTCCTGGATAGGTGGAAAGATACATGGCGCTATGCGCTGCACCTTTGGGGGAGTCGTAATGTGGCGGTCAGTCTCCAAGGAGCTCATGCACTACACTACGATTTAGTCTGACCGAGGCAATAACCGACGAACAAGCCTCTCGGAACCGCGAGGCACGAACACTACCACCACCACCACCACCATTGCCGACGACCGAGCTGCGAGCTGCACGCTTCTCATGAACTGCAAGTAGGGTAATGAACCGTTCCTTCTAACTTACTACTACTTATGACACTGCGGTTCCGCTGCTTAGCACATGGTTTAGAACCGTCGCACATGAACCCCCATCAGCACGCTGAGCACTTTTAGCAGGGCTTAGGGTACCACTGCAATACCCCAATTTAATTTTGCCACGGACCACCGCCCGAACACAGAGCACAAGGCTGTCTCCTGCCGCAGTTGGAAAGGCAGAGCTGAGCTTGACTCATCCTGAACCCCGCCCCCCTGACGGCCTCCAGCCTCAAGCCTCCCCGCCGTTGTGGCGATCTTATTGGGTGTGCGCCTCCTCCTCGGCGGTGCTACGGGTGCTTTCTGGGCGCTAAGCCTGCGCAACCTACGTCGCTTTCCAAGATTCTCTTCACACCCACTACGCCTGATGATTCAAGATCTCAATTGTTGCTTCGTCATCCCAAAGCCTTGTCATGATCGTCCCTTGCAGAACGCAATCAGTCACGTGCCAGATACCTTGCTATGTTTATTTACCTCATGCGACCTGTGCCTGCATGTTCTTGACTCGCATGGGCCTTTTTTATTATTTTATTTTCTTAACCTCAAAACAACAGGGTTGCATTTGCCAGTGCAACAGTACGCATTGCATAAACTTGTCACGGTCTTATTATTAGTAGTAGTAGTAGTATGGCATCCGCTCCCAAGAGTGTATTTCACGGTGCGAAGTTTCTCCTGGTCGGTCACCTGTCAAAAGCCAGGACAAGATCAGAAGTGGATTCACCGCTTTCTGCTATGTTATGGGAACATCGAGCAAGACCAGGTTCATTGCCGCGTCGGCGCCCCTTGGGTATCCATCGTCAATGGTCCAATTATCCGGTCGACTTTGACACACAGTGGACTGACATGCAGACGCCCCTCAGAGTGCTACCCACTGCTTACTATAATACAGTACGATTCAACAAAAAAGAGAAAGATTGAAGGACCCCTAATTTTTTCTCGAGGAAAAAAACGTGGCCATGGGGACTCTTGGCCTCGGCATGTTCCCGGAACTTGGTCTCCGGCCCTTGAGCTCGTACCTGGACGTCTGCTCCGAAATGGTACGTAATGAGAGGAGCCGCAGCCTTTTCTTCTTCTGGGATATAACGTTTTTCCTCCCTCTCTGTCTTTCCCGAGCCGGGATGCCTGTCCTTTCTTTTCTTTTTCTTCTTCCAGGGGTTTTGTCAGCAAAGAGGAAAGAAGAAAGAAGAAGAAATAAAAAGTCCTAGTAATCAAGAAGACTAGGCGGGATTTAAGAAATTCCCAAGACCCTGGATTTTCGATAACCGAATGTGGGACGCAGCATAGTGTACCTACATAGTTACGGGGTCCTCTTCATATGGGGGATCCCCCGTAGTAGCACGTGCATAGGTACCTCTTCGCACGGAGGATGGTCCATGCGCCTGCATTGCTTGCATCCAGATGCCTGTCTCTGCATCGAGACCAAATTTTGAGTCCCGATTTTTTTTATTTTTTTTTTGGTCTTGGTGCGTATATGTGTGTGTGCTTAACTGGGACCCCTAGAGATGGTGTCCCTGCAAGAGCACGAAGAGGGGGGTGAAGAAGGGAGCAAGAGGAAGAGAGCGCGCGAGCCACAGAAACCGTAGACAGGCGTCGGTCTTGTTGGTGGGGAACGGTCAAGCTCCAGATTGAATCTCGGTGAAGCTGCTGCTCCTCCTACAGGGCGCGCATCGTGTCCCCTTCAAGACTCGCGCGAAACGCAGCAGAGGGTCGTGTTCGCCCGGCCTATCCAGATATGGCAACTTAGGCATGCTGGGCCTCTCTTTGTCTTTTTTTTATGCTCGGAGGAGAAGCAGACGGAGGAGTCAGCGGTTCCTCATTTTCTTTTACAATCTGCTCGATCTGCACAGGTCAAGGAGGGCAGATCCAGATCGTGACAAGACCGTCCACCGATCTTCTTCAAATCAAGGAATCTTGGGAAATTTTGACCCGACTGATGTCACTGGGATTTTGAGTTTTGGGGGGGGGGGGGGGGGGCGCCTTGGGAGGGGGGGGTGGGGGGGCCGGGGTTTTCCGGCCCCCCAACGGCGGGGGTTAAAATGGGGGCGAGGCGGGGGCGGGGGGGGGTGGG